>JABSTQ010009296.1:0-87500 GCA_013358835.2 Ixodes persulcatus
TAATTCTGAAGTGGCACAGCAGCCCAAAATTTAACTTTGAGTGTTTCAGTAGGATAATATGCACTGCATAATAAGTCTCGATGGGGACAAGCAGGCAATAGACCGACACATCAACTGCGCTAATTCCATCTCGAACGATAACTCCATGCAAACATTCGGCATCTACAGTCGGGCCTCAGATCCACGGTAATGTAAAAGTATTGAAGCAGAACACGATCAGCTGGAAACGAGAGGCAGTTAGTAGTAGAACCGAACTTTGCGCACTTGGTCTGTTATTGACTTGTGCTTCTTCTCTTCCAGAGACTGTCAACGTCATCTGCCCTCCACCTTGATAAGTCTTACTCATCTGGCGCCACGCGTGTACAGACGCGCTCACTGTTTTCTGCAGCTCGCTGCGTGGGCGGCTTGTTCTTTTGATTAATGGGAAGCACTGATCATTCTGCCTTTATGCCAGGTTTGGAACGTGATGATAGGAAGAGCCATTCTTAGAGCAGCAGAGCCGAACGATTTAGTCAAGCCATAGATATCTTGTTTATGTTTTCACTGTCGCAGCATTTATGGCTGGCTGTTTCCCTCTCCACCCCATTGTCATAACGAACAGCTGTGATAAGTGCGCAACCTCTTTTTCAAGGAACTAGATTTCACCAGCTCTCACATGATATGTCTAGAGCTACGGAGGAACATTCAAGGAGCTTGATCACCTCAAGTTTTGGGATTATGCAAAAGGCAGCATTTTATCTGCCTCATAGGACATGACTTCCAATTGCATTTGGAAGGTTTTCAAAATTTGCCAATAATGGTGACCATAGGGCATTAATTTCTTTTTATTCGATTCTTATCTTCGAAGTGAGGGTCTGAATAATTTACGATATGAAACTTTCAAATTGTATGCTTCAGATGCAGCATAGTATAACTTATTTGTTAGATTAGTATTGCTTTTAACGACTAATTTCAACACATATCAAGATCTTTTTCTTAATCCTATGGTGGGTGTTGTCTCCTCTAACATGTGCTGAACTTCAATGTCTCTTCAGAGATAAAATCTCAAATGCGCTGGTTGCAATCAGCTCGTTTCAAAAAAGCTTCCCAACAGCTCATAATATTTATGTGGTATAACTTTCAGTTAAAAAATCTGACAAGTGAGATAGACTTGGTTTACACCATTTACTTAAGGGTGGGTGTCGTAAGAAAGTGTAGCTTGGGATGTCCTATTTTTAGAAAGCATTACAAACGAGCTCATAATAGTTTTATCTGACATAACTTTTTAAAAGATCTGATATTCGATAAATGTTCTTGTCACATTGTTATATACATTAAGTTGGCCAAGTATTTTCACTGCATTATTTTGATTTCCTATACTATATCTCTAAGTGGCAGGACTTTTGTAGGTGTCTCATTGTGTGATGCCACTGTTATGGGGCCTTAAAGCTGAGCCTATTTCATGGGCATAAGTGGTATTATTTTTATTATTTTTGTGGCTACTCTTTTCATGCCTTGGGGCATTTGCTATGGACGAATATTTAACTGCACGACTGGTATTCTTAGCGCACTCCGCATGTTCTTGTCCACTTTTCATGTGCTCTCTCACCATATTTTTCTATGGAGGAAAGTTAGCTTTGCTAGCTTTCGATTTACTTCTGATTAACCTAGAGGATTCATTCTCATAGCTCATAACTTGTACATACGAACAAAAGCTTGTGTTCCATTGAGGCAGTATGCATGCATGCAAATCAATGGAAGCTGAACTATGCACTAAGGATCTTGTGCTCGAGTTGTTGCACAGATCACTATTATGTAGCTAACTATCCAATTTTGTGTAAGTGCTACGTTTGGAAGCGAATGTGTCATGAATTTGTACTGTACTGTTTTATTGTGTAAAGGTAAACATGATTTTTTCCTATTTTTCTACTGAATAAATACTTTATACTCTTCTAGCCTGGCTGCGACTATATTTATGGTGTCGGAGGTCTTGTCCATTTTACTTTAAAGGCTTGACTTCAAACCTTCTACACTTGCTATCTGCTTGCAGTGCGATGAAGGACAAATGCTATTGCTTGCAATATAAAGGAAGCTTCTGTGACAGATTCCAGGCACACTTATTTCAGAAGCTTGTACTGCTGCACACAAGTATTTCAGAGGGTGTCCAGCAAGCAGGAAAACTTGGAACCCAGAAAGTGTCAGGAAATTCAAAAGACCTAGAAAATTCAAGGAATTGTCAGGCATAAGAAAGTTGCTCAAATCAGGAAAAATGACAAATAAAAAGTTGTACAGCTGTGTGCAATGAAGCACTATGGGACAGCATGCAGTGTTGTGTGTGGCCGTCGCTAGGCGGCCCAAGACACTACCCGATTTAATAGAAGTTGCCACTGCACCTGCATCTATGGCAAGTCTCAATGTGCAGGCCTAACTATTGGCCATTGTTCGTTGGCCCATACTCTCACAGTGGCGTAACTATACTCTGTTTCACCTTATGATGTACCGCAGAAAGGCTACAAGCGCGAGCTCCTTGCTCTAGGGCATATCTCGGCGGCACAAGCTCTCGTGACTTAAGAGCAGCTCCCAACGCTATGAGCTCGCGCTTCTAGCCTTGTCTGCGTACAACATAAGGTGAAACAGAGTATAGATATGACGGCGCCCACGGCAAATGAAATTTCGCGCCCCTCATTTTGCGTCTGCGCCTCCCCACTACGGTCGCGTAGCCCCGCTGCCATTTTTTTCCATCGGGCACATGTTGGGTGAACTCGGCTCGGCACCCCCTCCCAAGTGGCGCCCGGGGCACTTGTACCCTCTGCCCCCCCTAGTTACGCCACTGTACCCTCAGTATTCAAGGTCATTTATGTGTTTGATTTGTGGTGTAAGTCATCTGCAGTATATTTTTAGATGTGAGGGGACGAGGTCACCGTTGAAGAAGGCTCCGTTAACCTGGACTGAATCAAGCTATGTTTCTGAAAATGCGAATTGGATGTGTGGTGGTGTGGGGTTCAGGAAAGACGTCCGTCGATGCAAATCAACAAACTGATCTTTAACCACAATAAAACTGAAAACAACATAAAAAGGGGGCTCCGCTGAGACCGCCCTGCTGCACCATCGAACGCTGCCAGTCTCGTGCTGTTCTGTTCGAGCCCGGAGCTCGGTCCCGTCGGTGCTGCTCGTGCCACGCGCTGAAACGTCATTAGCTCCCGACGTTGCGTGAGCACCACTCTAAGTCTCGTGCTTTTGCGCTACAAGGGCTCCCCCCCCTAGAGGAGTCGCTGGGGTGGTGTTGTGCCCAAGAGACTGAGCGATGATGCTGACGCTCCGTGGCTCGTAAGGGTGGTGCCGATGGCTGGCATGAAGGCGGCCAATGTAGAGGGTGTAGGCGGATGCGGACGAGGGTTCAATGTGAGCGGCTTCTGGCGGTCGACGCAGATTGGTCATGCCGCCCGTTCAAATCCAGAACGAAGTACTTGTCGCGCCTTTGAGGACCTTGAAAGAGCCATCGTAAGGTTGTTGCAGAGGTTTCCTGACTGCGTCCCGACGCAAGAAAACGTGTGTGGCCGAGGTTAACTCGTCGCATACGTACGTCGGATGACGGTCATGATGCCTTGTGGAGTGGCCACGCAGGCTCCGCATAACTTCTCGGAGCTGGGTGGCGTAGCTGAAAGGTTCGGGCACGGTAGAAGTAGGAGACGTCACAAACATTTCTCCTGGGAGGCGAAGTGACTGCCCGTAGACTAGGTCTGTGCAGTGCATCCCAAGTCTGGCTTGAGTGTTGTGCGGAGGCCTAGAAGCACGATGGAAAAAGTGTGCTCCAGTTGTTCAGGTCATTGTGTGCTCTTAGTGCGGCCTTTAGGGTACGATGAAATCTTTCCGCAAGGCTTAGCAGCGGGATGGTACGCTGTTGTTTCGTATTCGGGAGGACCCAATAAGAGTCTGATCTCGTTAAACAAACGAGATTCAAATTGTGCGCCTCTGTCAATGGAAATAGATGACGGAATGCCAAATCGCGAAATCCAACCACTGACGATTGTCTTCGCAATGGTTCCGCGCGGATGTCTGCGATAGGGAAAACTTCTGGCCAGCGGGTAAACTATCTATGCAAGTGAGCATGTAGATGGCTCCGTCGGATGGTGGCAAAGGACGACGATGTCCACGTGGATGTTGTCGAAGCGAGCGGTGGGTGTCTGTATTGTGGCGAAAGGTGCAAAGGTATGTCGATGAACCTTAGACAACTGACACTGCAGGCACTGCGAGCCCATTTATGCACATCTTTGTTCATCCCTGTTGGGCCGCCGAATGCCGGGATGAGAAAGGTTGTGCAGTGAGTTGAAAATGGATCGCCGAAACGTTGGAGGTACCACCGGTCGGGGTGATCCCGTGGAATGTCACAATTATTGTTGTGTCGCAGCCTGGCATAACACGTCATGCAGATCAAGGTTGCTAGATGCGGATCGTAGCTTCAATTATCTTGGTCGCCTTGCTGTGCTGCTGCTAGAGCGGCAAAATCCACAGCGGTGGGAATGGCGTTGCAGCAAGGTATCCGTGACAACGCATCAGCAGCCGAGTTGTCTGTGCCTTTGATGTGGCGGATGTCACTTGTGAACTTCGCAATATTTCAAAGGTGCCGACTCTCCGAGGAGAGAGACGGTTGCTGCTCGTTTGAAGTGCATAAGTTATCGGCTTAGGTTAGTGAGGATGTGAAATTGCCGACCCTCTAAATAATGCAGAAAATGTTTGATGTTGAGGTATATGCCTAGTAGTTCTTGTCCAAAAGTGCTGTACCGGGACTCTGCTACTGCCAACTTCTTGGAAAGAACCCAAGGGGCTGCAGTTTTCAACAGCGAACTGTTGCAGTACTCCTCCTACAGCGACGTCCGAGGCATCCGTCATGATAGAGAGAGGTGCTCCAGCAAGCGGGTGCGCCAACATTGCGTTCTGGCGAGCGACAACTTAATGGTTAGGAATGCCTCCGCTGCCTCTGGAGACCATGGTAGAAGTGTGTTCGCTGTTGCAAAGACCTTAAACGTGACCCAAATCATTGATTATCGCACCTAATAAGTAGTTTTCAACCTTTTTACTTTTGCCAGATAACTTTACATTAAACCTTCAACGTTCACTGAATGCCAAACAGGCATCCGTTTTCGTCTCGGTTTCTTAACTTCTACACAAAAAATTAATGAAATGACTTTTTCTTTCTCTCCAACTGACCGCAAAACAAGTTGCGGCGTAATTTTGACGGTCGTGGACGTACCCTGGCACAGGAACCGGAAGTTCTCTCGGCTGTAGGAGAATGGGTGCGTTACCGGCGGCGAGTTGTGGGTGCGCCGGTAGGTTTTACTGCGCTGATGGCGCTGATGTCACCGACATATTTTCTGAATCGGGCGCCTCTCATCGCCGCGATAGCCATGGAGGAATCGCAGCTGAGCGAATTCAATGAGATACTGTTGCGCTACAGCGACAGCATGGGACTATACTTCGTTTCACCTTATGTGCGAGCGAAGGCAAAACTGGAAGCGCGAGCACGGAAGCTCCGTGCGTTCAGGCTTTGCTCGAGCGCGCGAGCTGGGGAGAAATGCAAAAAGCGCTGGTCTCGCGCTTCTAGCTTTGGCTTCGCTCGCAGGTAAAGTGAAAACGAAGTATAGTCCCATACGCCGGTAAGCCTGTTGGGAAGTGCGGCGAGTCTTCCGGTAAAGACTCCAGAAGTCAACCCAACTGTCATTGTTGGTAAAAGGCGGCCCGTGTCAGTCGTTTGCAAAGCGACGTAGAGGGAAACAAATTGCCTCGGCGTTTTAGGGCGAAGCTCCTTAGGGGCTAGCCATGTCCGTATGCCCGTCCGCCGTCCGGCGTCGGGCGCTCGTGCTCTGGCTCGTGAGCTCACGTGCTCGTGTAGGGCAAAAAAAAAAAAAAGATGAAAAAAATTTATGAAAAAACAAAAAGAAGAAAAAAAAAAAGAGTAGGGGGTTCTGTGATGCCATCCATCTGTCTCCTTAAAAAAAAGAAAAAGAAGAAAACCACAGATTCTACTGACATGAATGAAAGGCTCGGCATGCTGCGGCTCGGCGTCTACGCAGACCAGCACCACCAAGAGCTTCGCCCCAAGCAACATCATTCACCACGTGGAGATGCGGTCATTTTTTCGCGGCCTCGGAGATGCAGGAGCGAGCCGACGTTAAAAAATATACGTTTGAACTACGACAGTGTCAGCAAGAGCCACGTAAATACCTGTTCACACTCAGAGCGGACGCGCGCGTTTGATGGAAGTGCTGTATTCGCGCTGTTGGTAAGCGCTTCGGGACCGATCTTTTACGATTGCAACTCGATACTGACATGACTCTTGGCAAAGGGAGGTTGGACCGGCATTGCACGTAGCTCCCACAAACTGTTATAGCTCGACAGTGACATGCAGTCGTGTCAGAATAAAAACGGCATACTAATAACAAATTGTACATACCATGTTACGAAGGGAATCCATACGGCGTATATTTGAGCTCTATATCACACAAAACAAGAAGATAGAATCGACGAGAGTCCCTTTATTGTTGTCAACGATCAAACTATAGACCTTTTCTTTGACTGCGCCGCCATCTTGAGAATTGCGGCGCCGACGACGCCGTCTAGGGGCTTAGAAAAAGAAATACCGGCTAGTTCTGGCAGCACAGCTATCTGGGTAGGCAACGGTGTGGGTATGGGGGGAACTTGGCTAGACTTGGCTATGGTGGGCTGCAATAACTTGGTTGGAGCTTGTCCGGTTGAATCCAGCTGGCTACTCACAGGCCATCACCTTGCCTCCTCGAGAGAACGACGACGAAGACGGTAGGGTGTTTTGATTGAGTTTCCACAGCGAAGTATATATGAGCAGATTAATGTAGTCTATGCAGGTAAGCTCTCGGCATTTGATAGCTCCATCTTGAGTGGTGGCATGTAGACGTTTTTCATACCTTTCACATACCATGGGGCTTGCAGTGATAACCTAATTGGACCACCTGCACCGGGACTTAAAATCGGTCCTCTTGTCGTAGACGAAGTGGTCGTGAGCTTAAACGTGACGTTGAGTCTCATACGAATCTCTCGCGATCAAGCTCGCAATCGACTGACTTCATAAATAAGGATTCTTGGTGAAATGCGAAGCTCGATAACATTGCAGCCACACCTCGCGCTGCAGCTTGTGCTCATGGCATACTTTCTGCTATTGCTCTTATGCTTTTTAATATTATTTATCCATCCGACGACCACGCAGTGGTAGCCAGACAACCGTAGATTTTCGGAAATTGCAGCACGGTAAAAAGGAGCACTCGGAACTAACTCATGCACGACGTCCGTTTTTAAGCCTTTTCGCCCATACCCTTGGCGGTTGCATACCCTGTGTCAGCGGGCAATCCAAAAATGCACCAGGTCGAGGGTACGTCAGTTACTGGCTGGTTTGAGGTTATGCGAAAAAGGTCTATAGACGCGTTGCTCTGGGGCAGGGGGCGCGAGCGCGTCAACATAGACGCGACCTTGTTATGTTGGCTGCACCCTCCATGCGGCGCTGTAACGTTCGATTTTGCACGTGCCACGTTCGAATACAAGCATCTGTCAGCATCTGTAAATGCGCGGTAACAAAACGTCTAAAAAATAAAAATAAATGAATTAAGCAGCTCGCGGCCGCAGCGTCCCATTTAACACTCCTTTCATCTTTGCTTTCTTTCATAGCTTCCGCGAGGACGTATGTTTCACTTTACGTGATAGCGAAGCCGAAGCTACTTGCAAAAGCACGTCCTCCTGAACGAGGCTCGCACTGCACGAGCGCGCGTGCTTGGCAGGGACGCTTAAAGCTCGCAGCTCGCTCTTGTAGCCTCTGCTTCGCTGGCACTTAGAATGGAATGGAGTATAGAAAACTGTAGTGGGGAAGCGTATTGACGCATGTTCGAAACGCGAGCCAAATATTCTATTTTGCTCACCTGGAGCGCTGCTGAAAACTTGAGCGCTACGGGCCGGCGGTCGCCTATTGTTTGCCGCATCAATTGTTGTGGCTTTCTTAGAGCAGAATAGCTACCTTGGAAATTACTGCGCTACAACGCACAACCAACGCAGCGACTGGCAGAAGTTCCCTCTAAAGTGCCCCGATGCAACGGACCCGTTTGCCGCTAGGGGCGCCCTGGTCGGGGCTTGAATTAGATCCGCACCTTTTCTATGCCGGCCGCGTCGCGGCGGTCGCCTATTGTTTGCCGCATCAATTGTTGTGACTTTCTTAGTGCGGAATAGCTACCTTGGAAATTACAGCGCTATCCCGCTACAACGCACAACCAATACAGCGACTGGCAGAAGTTCCCCGATGAAACGGACCCGTTTGCCGCTAGGGGCGCCCTGGTCGGGGCCTGAATTAGATGTGCACGGTTCCTATAATACGGGAAGTGTCCACAAGGGTCGCGCGGGCATATTCCATTCAGCACGCCAGCCGGTCATAGGCAGACGGTCTGGGCCAAGTACCGTTGAAGCAACGCTGCGCCGAGTCGGAGTGCCTGCTAGGCCTATCTGTCGTCGCGACCAAGGCACATTGATACTTTAGACCCATGTTGTAAAAAAAAACTATCTCCAAACTCCGGTCTAAAAACATGATTTTCGTGCAAGGCTCGTCAAATTATGAGGCGCTGGAGAAATGCAGCCTGCTGCGTTAAGTCCTTATTTCGAACTCTTTTTGTTCGCCTTCCGCCCATTGAAAAGCATGCGGGAAGGGCCTTAGAACGCACATGGTATCGCTGCGCCGCAGCGTTCTTCCGCAACATAAAGTTCGTCTGCTTTCCTCGCCGTCACCATGGCAACGAACGCCGAATGAATGGAAGCACGCACGGTACCCAGAGCCGTATATTAGGAGAGTTTGGACAATAGGCGGAGCAAAGGCCGCCGCCAGCGCCGAATATTCCCCCCACGCTTAGAGCGTAAACTAAATTTGTGACACAGCGTCGACCAATCAGGAGACCTCTACTCCATCTCACAAATGTCGACAGTGAAGACAAAGGCACAGGCGCGTGAGCCTAGCTCAGCGAAACGCTATTGTTTGTACGAGACCTCGTGCATAGGAGGCACTTTCCAAAGCCACGCGCTCGTGCCCATGCCTTTGTCTGCACTGCTAGAACAGCGTCCTGAGACTGGCTGAAAGAAAGCAGTGCAAAGGGTGGGGTGCGCGAGCGTCTTGAGACGCGGAGTTCCGCTCGGCACGGCTCAAATTATACTTCGTTTCACTTTACCTGCGAGCGAAGCCAAAGCTAGAAGCGCGAGACCAGCGCTTTTTGCATTTCTCCCCAGCTCGCGCGCTCGAGCAAAGCCTGAACGCACGGAGCTTCCGTGCTCGCGCTTCCAGTTTTGCCTTCGCTCGCACATAAGGTGAAACGAAGTATAGTCGTGGCACAAATTTGGAGCACGCGACCACCGCTAGGGGCTGTTTCGCGGCCTGTGGTTGGCCCGAGATGCTCGCCTATTCAAACCAATGTATGGCCAAACTCTCTCAATAAACGGCTCTGACGGTACCCACTGACGGTACCGCCGCGTCCCGCGTGCGCTAATGGCCGCGTGAAGCCAGTAAGAACTGACGCCATTTTACGAACGCCGTCTGCTAGTCAAAGCCGAACGCGGTATGCCAGATCAACCGCCTCCGCCGCTGCGCCGCAAGCAAAGACGACGAAGCTGAGACACGCCGACGGCGATCGAGCAAGCAACAACACCGCGGGACGATTTTCTAATCGCGTGGAAGGAAAAAGAAAATATCCCGGGTATGATTTGTGCAGAAGGTTAGATTCAATGGTCGCCTATTATTTCTACAAACTCCCTAACTTATTCGCTATTATATACCCTGGAGTCCTTTCTCCAAGAAGCGAGGTTTTTGATGGAAATTCGTTGCTCGGCCGCTATTCTTTGTAGTGGCGCGGAAAAAAAAAAAAAGATAGAGGGAGAGGGGAAGGGGGCAACAATTTTCGCAGAGTGATTTTTTTTTTTTTTTTTGGCGATTGCGACAATTTCTTGTGTTTAGGTATGTTTTGGTTTAGGGTGCAATTGTTTGCACTTCCCGCAAATATTTCATCGTCAACGACAGTTGTAAAGTTTACGAACCTGCCTCGGGTGTTTTGACCTTACACACTAGAGCGTCACAGGAGCGAGTATTTCCGCAAAATAAATACGAGGACCTATTTCTCCCTTTGAATGAATCACGACGCGTACTTTCACCATGAAATCATAACAAATAATGATTGATGATGAAATTGATTGGGTCCCAACAGAAGAGTCACCTTATCTAGGTTGCAAATGAACTGGGCGTCGTTCATGCGCTGTGTTTACTTCCACGTTTGAATGTGTTCAGAATGAGTAGCCAAAAAGCCGTGTGTGCAAGGTGCTTCCTGGAGTGGCCTGATGTCTCCCTAACTTGGGAAGGGGGGGGGGGGGGGGAGGGGGAGAGGGAGAGAGAGAGAAAAGAGTGGTTGTTGTGGGAAGGTGATAATATTTATTCTCACCCAGGAGATTCGCCGGTCATTAAAAAGTCGTCTCGCTCATAGCGGGAAAGCCTGTGGGGCCACATTTATAGTAACTATGAGTAAAATGTGGTATATAGCTAGGTTACTGAGAAGTTGTGATAGTGCAAACGATGGGGCGTTGTGGAGGCGGGAGAAGCAAAAACCTATCTTACCACTGCGCCGTCTTCATTAGAATCCAGAATTTCGGTTTGCTTCCTCCACCCTCCTAACGCCAATCTCGTCAAATATGGGATAAATCCAGTACAACGTTGATCGCGCAAGCCCGCGCCAGTATTTAAAGGCCTTTATCAACTTATAAAACAGTCATCAAGCAGAGGTAAGGAAGAATAAATACGCAAAATGCTGCAAAATAGGATGAACAACATACGAGAGGAGATATATGTTTCGAACAGTAATGAAGGGATTAGGGAAAGCAACCTGGTTTGTATGTTTCGGAAAGAAATTGATTATCGATGATCTGAACCCTTTATTGCGCAAGCCAATCCTTGTGAAGACACCGGGATGGTTCCAGCAGCCGCGCAACGTCGAGGGCGGCTGCTGGAACGACACAAGCATATCTCGGCCTCTCGATTTCCTCCGACCGAGCGGCCTCGGACCTGCAATGCAGCTCATGAAAAAAAAAAAAAAAAAAGCCTTCGGTCGCGCTGACTTTCTCAGTTTCGCGGATTGAGCGAGCCCGCGTCAACGAGGGGAAGACACCTGGAAGTCTCAAGGTCGGTGTCGCGCTCGCAGCTAGCCGCTCATTTTTCGCTTTTGAGGATTATCCCTACAGGAAAAGCCGACACGAAAGAAGAACCTAGCATCACGTGACGTTTGGGAAAGCGTGAGAAGAGACGTGCCCGAGGGGCGTTTTCCTACCTTGCGGAAAATGGTTCCGTAGGTCGGTCTTTAAGCATTCAGGCATGATTGGTGGCGAAGGCGTGACTGTAGAACTAGACGAGAGCAGTGGCGTCACGAGGGTCAGCGGCACCCGGGGCGGCAGCCCGCCGCCAAGACCACCCCCCCCCCCCTCCCCCGGCTCTCGCGTGGTCCGCCGCGACGCACCCCCCCCCCCCCCCCCCCCCCCCCCCCCCCGCCGCTCTCGCGTGGCCCGCCGCGACTCCCCACCCCCTTCCCACTTTCGTGACCCGCCGCGACACCCCCTGAGCGCTGCACCCGGGGCGGTCCGCCCCCCCCGCCCCCCTCTTGTGACGCCACTGGGTCACGAGAGTATGTTCGGTCGGCGAAAGTACCATCGCGGGTATTTAAGGCCTGGCCAGTGGGCTTTCGGCGGTGTGGAGCGTTGCAGCGGGTGCTGCTTTCTTGTTCCCGTGGAGACCTGTGACGCTAAAACCCTGCAAGGGCTAATAGCCGAGTGGGTCCGCCCTGGAACAAGAATAATCACTGACTGTTGGGCTGGCTGTCGCAAGCTTGCAGAAGACGCTCGCTTCACGCACCTCACCGTCAACCACAAGCTACACTTTGTCGACGCGAACACTGGTGCGCACACCAATACGGTGGAGGGCACCTGGGCCCACGTCAAAAACTCTCTTCCATCTGGACGGCGCGAGAGCCACCATTTCACTGGTCACTTTGCAAAGTTAATGTTTTGGAGGAGAGAGTAGGCGCGCGGAAACACTGATAGATTCCAGTCTTTCGTCGCCGCGGCCGCCAAAATCTAGAGCCCCGACGCAAACAGGGCGAGGATTCTGACTGCCCCGGTGACTTCGAGTGATCCGCTGCGCTGAGCCCGTCGCCCGCCTGCGTGCATAAAGACGACTTATGCGCCAACCGCTTGTCAAGTGCTCGTTACGTCAGTTATAGGTTCTGGTAGGGTAGCGGTCGAAACGGCCCTATCAGGGCCCCCATATTCTGCAAACGGAGCTGTTTTCCAAATGCGGCACCCCGTGTCTCTGTAAAAAGTTCACAGGAAAGACCCAGCGGTGTTGTTGCTTGCTCGATCGCCGTCGGCGTGTCTCAGCTTCGTCGTCTTTGCTTGCGGCGCAGCGGCGGAGGCAGTTGATCTGACATACCGCGTTCGGCTTTGGCTAGCAGACGGCGTTCGTAAAATGGCGTCAGCTCTTGCTGGCTTCACGCGGCGGTACCGTGCGTGCTTCCATTCATTCGGCGTTCGTTGCCATGGTGACGGCGAGGAAAGCAGACGAACTATATGTTGCGGAAGAACGCTGCGGCGCAGCGATACCAGGTGCGTTCTAAGGCCCTTCCCGCATGCTTTTCAATGGGCGGAAGGCGAACAAAAAGAGTTCGAAATAAGGACTTAACGCAAAAGGCTGCATTTCTCCAGCGCCTCATAATTTGACGAGCCTTAAAGGGGCACTGACAACCCAAAGGTCGTATTTTTTTTTATTGTCTAAAACGATGGAACTTGTAGTCATAGACACGCAAAAAAAACCGCATCGCGAAAAAAAATTTTCCCGCGCGCGCGCGCGCCTTTTTAGTTTTGGCATTTGTATTTCCCGCGTTCACCTCCTCGCTTCTTTTGATCGGTGACGTCAAAAATCAGGAAATTTAGAAGCTTTGTAGGTGACATTTCTATAACATTTAATAACGGCAATCGTAAAACATGTTTTTTAACGCAATTGCGAACGCACTACGGCCCCTCTTTTTGAAATACCAGAAATCAGAGTTCGGTGTGATGTTGCTTCCTAGATTTGTATCCTCCCTCGGAAAACTTGGCAGCGCCCGTTGGCGAGTCGTAGAAAAGACAGGTTTTTTTCCCGCCGGCGCCTTTCTATCCCTCACCTCCTCCTCGGTTGGGGTCGCCGTGACAACGGCGGAGGTCCGATAGAAAGTCGAGTCGCAGGAGACCGCAAAATCTGACTCACTGCACTGGCGCGGATCGCGCGGGAACTTCAAATTCGGCATTTGGAAATTGTTTTTTTTAATTCACAAATACTGAATTTTAAAGTTTCAAATTTTGAGGGTAATGTCCCGGCATCGTTTTCAATCGTTTCGGATAATAAAAAAAAATATGATTTTGGTGTGTCAGTGCCCCTTTAAACGAAAAACGCGTTTTTTTGGCCATCCCGCGTCCCGTTTTTTTTTATCCGTAACATGGGTCTAAAGTATCAAACTGCCCTAAAAGGAATTGCAATTGTAATTTATTTACTTTCTAGCTTCACTAATTGCAAACTTTGAGGCACAAATACTTTTGCTAGGGTTTCCGGTGCTGACGGAACCTCTTTGAAAGTCTCAGCGTTCGCACAAGCGGCCTAGCGCTCGGTGACACGCACAACAAAAATACCGTCGCTTTTGTTTTTGCTTACACTGTCGGCTGAGAAACAATCCTCTTTGGAGCCTACCTCAATGGCACCGTGTGGCGCCGTCTGCGATGCAAGCAGAAAGCAATAGCGTAAACATGCCAATATAGTATTTAAAGAAAACAATTGAGCTTCAGCTTTCAGTAGAGGTTGGAGATTATAATTGTCCATAAAGTTATTTTTATTTTTTGCTAGTTTTTTACATCCCTCTTCCAGGAGTCGCATATTTGTTTTTTTTTGTATTATTTTCAAGTTTATTTGCTGTTGGTTTTACTTCGGATATTAGCATAAGCATTTTTGAGACTGACCTCACACCTTTGAATTAATATTGTCAACATTGATTCGGCAGCCCCGATTCGGTTCTTATATGTTCCTGAGCCATTATAATTTCACCTAAATGTAAATAATTTACGATAACATAATAATAATAATAATAATAATAATAATAATAATAATAATAATAATAATAATAATAATAAATATTTATTTTCAAGTGCCCCAAAACAACCAACAGGTCTTTTCTTTGGTACACATAATAAATGAGGAATTAAAATAACAGAGAGATGGCAGAAATACACAAACGTTACAAATTGGCAACAAGTACTTTCATTTTCATCGCGAACACCCGAGAATCGCTAAATATAACCACTTCAGCATTGTTGATGCGGTTAAAAAGCAGTTGGCAGCGTGATAAAGGCGAGAGATCACAGACAGTATTAACGTAAAAAAATACAATGATTTCTAGTGGGTCGGGAGGGAACATGTAAATTAACATCACTTAAAAGTGAGCCACTATCTGATACACCGTTTACCAACTTATGAAAAAAGACTAAGTCACGTTCCGCTCTTCTATCGGACAAGTTTGTCATCGAAACTTTTTTGAGAAGAAATTCATAATCAAAATAGAAGCGACGTTGAGAATATCGATCATACACAATGCGTATTAACCTCTTCTGTACATTTTGAATGTTCAATGCCTGAGTTTTATTTAACGCATTCCAAGCTACTGAAGCAAATGGCACAAAATAACCGAACCAAGGAAGCCGGGTTATTAAAGTGCTTCGTAATACGAGATATAACACCAAGCATTCTTGTTGCACTGCCAACGACAAATGACACGTGGGCAGTAAACGTTAGAACATTATCAAGGTATACGCGAAGGTCTTTTATAACAGAAAGACGTTTGATAGGCATCCCCTCTAAAACATAATCGCAGTCTATTATGGTGTGACGCCTTAAGAACATGAAACGTTTGGATGTGAATGTGGTTGTATTAATGCGTGTAGATTGTAGTTTTATATTAACTAATTTAAAAATATTTACATATTACTAATTGTCACATTTTTATTTGCCTGGCTAACAAAAGTGTGTCAACCCAATTTTACTTTAGCGATCTGACGTCACTGAGTATATGAACTGATTTATATTATTTAAAATATAAGTACGTAGGACTTCATTGCCCAAACTGTCAGGTTCTATTATTAATTTAACAAAATTTACAAAAGGAAAGTACAATACGTGACATTTATACAGCGATGCCTCCTCGAACATTGGAGCAAGGAATGAACAAATGCATTGCATTCTAAACAACCGGTTTGTAGTTATGTCACCCAAGTAGGGTCGCTTTCAGAAATAAGCAAGTGTAAAGTAATTACATTAGTTTTTAGAAGTAATTTGTAATTGCAATGAATTATTTTTAGGTAGTAGTAATTGTAACTGTACTTAAACTACTTTTGGAGCAAAGTAATTGTAATTAAATTACATTTTGGAAGTAATTTATCCATGTATGATTAAAATCGTGATCTAAATCATGATTTCCATCGTGATGTAAATCAACTTGATTCTTATTCTCCACCCTGCCGATATGTGTGTCAGTGCACGGCCACTGCCAAACATTTCATTTGCAGCATGTGACTTTGAGCCCTCAATTCTTTATATAAGGGCAATGGGGAATGGCCAAGGGATGAAGATGGGCTGAATTACTTTCTTTCCAACATTTTGTTGATATGCTATTAGATAACTTTGCGCTCTGCAGGTGAAATTTGGTATGGTCTGCTTTTCTGGAATCGATCCGATGGACACCAAATCTACAAGTCGAATAAATCAGACTGTGTCCCATGCAGACTGACCAAACTGTGTTTAATTTTTGATTGCGAACTTACTAATATTTTAATATTGCTGCTTTTATGCTTGCAGAAGTGTGTAGAAAGTGGGTAGAACTAGTGCTCAGAAAGAGTGGCAATGTTATGTTCTTTATACACTTGATTATACTGGAAACAAGAGCTTTTGAAGAAGTATTTGCGACTCTGTGTAGGCGTCGATCAGGCAAAGACAAACGCTGCCTTGTACCGCAGAGACACAATAAAATATGTAGCACCACTTTTCTTTGGAAATAACGATTCGACAGGCTTGACTAGTCCAGAGATGTCTGCAAACGAGTGGTCAGCGCTACGACGACAATAGATAGTGCTGGCAAAAAAAGTTGTCATTTGGGGCCGTCAAATTAGGGGGGTCAGCAACAGGGTTATAATAATAATCATCTTTATTTTGGGTGCCAAAAAAAATCACATCAGTCTTCTCCGTGGTGTACCAAAACAAACAATAAAACCAGCAAAAAAAATCCTAAACACACATAAAGTCAATAAACAAATGTAAAATTATCCAAATGGCGACGGTACATTGCAACAGATGCAGATATATAAAGGTAAGGTGGAGCGATGGCATTACATAATGATTGAATCTAAAAGAGAGGTGAGGTATTGCACAGTGAGCAAACATAGAAGCATACAAAATGTCTGGTTACACGTGAAGGAACATAAAACAGTTCAGCTCTAGTTCGCCAGTAGCTCAATTTACAAAGGCATCGGTGGACATCTTCAAAGACTCCCACTCTAAAATTACATTGTCGACACTTTGATATCACAATATGGCGGACGTGCCTAGAAGAAGCAGGAACATCGTTGCACATTGCATAGGCTGTAACAGTTTGCTATTACCGATGTCCAATAGCTGTTTTTTGCCTGTAGTAATTACCTTACATGTGCGATGTGCAGGAATTTGCGGCTTCCGTGTCGACCAAGGCAATGAATTTGTGACTCAAATATGAATGTCTATTATTGTCACCCCAATAAAAAAATTTCTCTGCATCTTGTGACAGTGCTACCTGGGCTCCGGTCCACTCGTTTCCCGCAGTACGGCACCCAGGCCCGAACCCATGCCATTCAAGGAAGAAAATGGAGAGGGCACGTGCAGTTGCCTGGTAAAAAAGCAGCTTTTCTACCAGGCAATTAGAACCCAGTCGTCTGGTAGCTGTGATGCTTGTCTGAATAAGTAGAACAAAGAAATTGTTTGTTATCTGGGCCAGCAGCCTCTGAAAAGCATTGAGCTTCTATCACATTTAAGGATTAGCAGGAAAATAAGAATAGTGTTGGTTTCAAACTTTTTGACACAGAGGGAATTGAATACTAACTCCGGACGTCTACCACTTATTTCAACCAGCAACAAAATTTATTACTGTCGTTGCTGGTTGAAGCAAGCAGTCCACCGTAGTTTCTTTCCATTCTATGATGTACTGATATGGCCATACATTTTAGAGTGCAGCTCTTAGGAGCCTGTTTCCGGCTTGAGCGGCGTCGGCGTAACCGCGAGCTGCATTATGGGAAACGTCCCATAAAGCAACGCGCGGGTCTCACTTGCGACCTGCACGTTGCATTATGGGACATTTCCCATAATGACTTTACACGTGACGTCTAGAGGGTCCTCCCACGTTGCATTATGGGAAACGTCCCATGATGCAACGTGTGGGGAGGAGGATGGAAGAGGAGGAGGAGAGGAGGGAGGAGATGAGGGAGGAGGCGTGGAGGAGGAGGGGAGATGTCAGCTACCCGTTGTGCAGGGAAGTGATATCACTATTCATAACTCACAGAGAGGCAGGATGAAAACGTGGTGTACTCGTTATTCAAGTGGCCATCTACGTGGGTACGGGTCTGTCCCAAGTAGCACAGAAAATTTGAAGAACATTCCAAGAACATTAGCAAGAACATTTGCAACGTTCTTGGTACGTTTGCGAAGGTATCTGCCTTCGCAAACGTTTGCGAAGGTATCTGCCTCTAAGAGCATATAGAAGTCTCTATATGCTCTTAGAGCGTAGCATAGAGACTTATCCATCACATCTGGGGAACATTCTTCACTAAATGTTTGCAGAACGTTGAAAGAACATTGAATAAACATTCACAACATTCTAAGAATGTTTCGAAACGCAGACTAATGTTTGCAGAACATTCTCAGAATAGTAAATCAACATTCATGGAATAATGCTTATGGTAGTTCCAGGTATCTATTCTGAAGAAAATAAACTAACTTGCAGTGAGCATGCAATATGTAATTAATGTACAGCATTTTTAGCGGCAGCGAGCTGTCGCTAAAAATACTTCTCCGAACGTGGCGTGGGTATGTCCCTAAATTCAGGGAACATTTTCTGAGACTTATTTCAAACATTCTACAATTACGGCTTGCTTAGGCAACGTAATTAGGAGCTGTACTACATAAATGGATATGCTAGAGCTTCTCGCAGGGCTATCGATATTTTAATCGAAAGATATGTTTAGAAGGCAGAGGCATACGATTGCCGCTTTCCCAGCGCACCAGCCTGAACATGCGCTAACTATACTGCTACCTGTCACCTTATTTCATTCAAAACGTTCCGCATACATAACTGATTGCTCACTCCGAGCTTAAGAACAGATACACACGGCATCCCACATTCAACTGCACGATACACCTTTTACGAACTACTGAATCCCCATGCTAAAAATCGGGTCTATTCAAAACTGCACCTCTACATACCCAGTGAGTGGCAAGTTCATTATCAAGTTTTGAAAACCACTGCTTTTCTCGTACACCTTATATCACATTCCTCGGTAGACTCGCATAAGATAAAACTGATCCCTTATACTAAGTTTCCAGAAACTCCACTTAATTTGCATATTTTTGGCACAAAGTGGCATATAGTGGATGGTGTTTCGAACCACAGGTTGCATGAGAGCTCCGTAAAGTTGGCTTCACCTGCGAAAATTATAGGAATGTTCGCAAGCGAACGTTGAAAGAATGTTGCGCATATGAATGTTCGAAGGCGAATGTTCCAAGAACATTGTGCATAAGAATGTTCGCCAACGAACGTTCCTAGAATGTTGACCAGCTTACCTTGTAGGGAATGTTCGCATACGAACGTTCGTAGAACGTTCCGAATGGTGTTTTAACGTTCCTTCAACATTCAGAACACCCAGGGAATGTTGGCACGACATTGGGTGCTACGTGGGGTGTTGTACCTACCGGTCTTCGTGGCATGTCAGACGAAGTTGGTAAATTGTGCCGCCAAGGACGACAACGGCTTGCTCGCGGTAACTTTGTACCTCTCGCCTACAGTGCTCACCAAATATATCATGCAAGAAAAAGAACTTCATACCAGTCATGCAGGAAAACATCCCATTGACCCCGAGAAACGTGCACTCGCTGTTCTGCTGTGCAATCTCGGGGGAGTACGCTCAAGACTAAAGCTGGGGAAATCAAAAACGCCAAGCAGTCTTCGACAGAGCCAACAGCAAGTAGGACGACATCGAGAGTATCACATGCTTCGTCAAAGTGTTGACTTAAAACTGTCTTGTTCGCTCGCCTTGATCTTACTGCCCTGTTTCCTGGCACCGGCAGAACTTAGAGTGGAGCTTCCAGATGTGAAAACTATATTTCCTTTCTCCGGACAAGCGGTGAGCGAGAATACCAGAATATATCTATATATGTATCTCTCTCAGATTGCTTAGCACGGTATATCGCAGAATCAAAATACCTCAAGAGAGGAGCAGGAGGAGGAAGAAAGGAGGGGAGGAGGAGCAGGGGACGAGCACAGGAGGGGGAGGGGAGGAGAAGAGGCTATGGATGAGGAGGGGCATACCCTCTCCTCCTCCTCCTCAAGAGCTGCACTCTAATTTGGCATTACACAAACTTGTAATTTTCTCATGTTTTTCGATAGTAAAAATATTTTTGAAAATGCTGTGAACAATTGCCTTCACAGTGCACTTTCAGGATGTCGGAGTAATCAACCACGTCTCTCCAAACTGAGGTGTTCTCAATATAATGCTAGTATCAAGCTTAATACTTTGCGACAGTGCACTCGTGTCAAGCTTTTTCTTATTGCACCAGTGCATATAGAGAAGCGCCTGTGCGCTCGTGGTAAGCTTTCCCGCATTGCACAGGTGCATGCGGAAAGCACCAGCGCTCTTTTGGTAACTTTTCCCGCATTGCGGCGGTGCACGCGGAAAAACGCTAACACTCTCGTGGTTAGCTTTTTTGCATTGCTCCGGTGCACGCTGTGAAGCACCTGTGCTCTCGCGGTAAGCCTTCCCACATTGCACCGCTGCATGCGGAAGGCACCAGCTCCCTTTTGTAACCTTTCCCACGCTGCACCGGTGCACGTGGAGAAACGCCAGCGCTCTCGAGGTTAGCTTTCTTGCATTGCTCCGGTGCATTCGGAGAAGCCCCTGCGCTCTCGCAGTAAGCCTTCCTACATTGCACCGCTGCATGCGGAAGGCACCAGCTCCCTTTTGTAACCTTTCCCACGCTGCACCGGTGCACGTGGAGAAACGCCAGCGCTCTCGAGGTTAGCTTTCTTGCATTGCTCCAGTGCATGCGGAGAAGCGCCGGGCATTCTCTGGGGAGTATCAGAAAGGTTAAAAGGGGCCCATATGCGCTAGCTATTGTTGGGGCAGGATTGATATCAGATACAGTGTGTTAATGTCATTACTAAGGTATAAGACAAATTGGCACCCCACCAAATGTAAGTAAACTACATAAAAATCGATTTCTAATGCGAAAATATTTATTCACATTATCACACGAAATTCCGATTTCCCCGTCCCACTTCAGACTCGGAAAGAATCCCAGGACTGTACAGTATTGCTTAATTGTTGGTTTCTTCAGAGCCGATTTGCACAAGTAGCAACTTTCTCAGTCTTTGAGGCATCAAGCTTGCCTCGTTTTTGGAGCCTTCTTGTTACCAGATGCGAGGCACACAAACTTTTTGCTATAATTTCCCCAGCCGTCGAATGACACAAATTAAAGGCAATCTCTACAAAGACTAACTATATGGTCAGGTTAACAAAACTCTGCTGGAAAAGTCGGAGAATTTTGAAGAGACAACTTGGTAGGCACCCTGATATAATGTAGCAACATAACCTGTTCGGCACAGGAAAGATGATGCTATAAGGTTTTTTTAGATTAAGAATGTCACAATTGGGAAACCAAATAAGCTTTCATTTTTTATTTCACCATAATGGATGCTGAATTTATCAGCAAAAATGACAGGTTAACAATATGCAAACAAAGTAGAGAAATAGCCCATAGGCAAACACTGCAGCAAACCAGCCTGCATGGTGGCTCACGTACAGCAGAGTGAGACGATAAATCATGGCCATTATTGTAAGCTAAAAAGGCAGTCTCCTGTTCGAGACTTCAAACCCGACACAATCATTAGCCCCTGCGTAGGCCTGGTTCGCTGCTTCGCACAACACTCTTCAATAAGTTCATTCTAACACGAAAAAGCCGGTTGGTCCGTGGGCATGAATGGTTATCCTGTGTTAGGAAGTTGCTTACACAACTTCATTGGCCCAATATGGCCTAAGCTTTTGTTGCACCGTTAAACCCCAGTTATCATTCTACACAACTTCCTAGCACATAACATTTCCTTATCCGCCACTCGAGAACGCGCTCCCTAGCAGTCAGGTTCTGCCGAGAGACCTAAATTAAATAAAAAAAAGAAGACTAAAAGCATCATACATCAACAGTGAATAATTAACGTTAGTAGAACAAAGGACCACGTCAGGTTCAATAATTGAGTAGTTCTAGTGCTAGTAATTAAAAAGTTAATTGACAAATTTTAGCTAATTAGCCAACTGATTCTGATGAATATTTCACCATCCAATGCCCGCCGAGCTCAATAAATAGATAGATTAACACAGCATCAATACTATGGTCCTCTCAATTAAAAAAAATTAAAACTTGTTGCAGATATCTAAGGAGCAGAAATTCCCATAGACATCTAAAGTCAACATTACAAGGCCATGGTGGCCAGTAGAAAAAGGCGAAATTAGGTAATTAGTTAGCTAAGAAACTAAAATTAATTAATAACTTTTTTAATTTTTCACTTGAGGACACATGTTGCTTTTGGGGAATTGAAGCTTAACCTCAATATGTTCTAGCAGTGCAGTCAAATTTTGATAAAAAAATTCATAGTAGGTGCTACGGGGTCGAGAAATGGCACCCTGATACACGGCGTCAAACTGAACCTGAAACATTGTTCAAGAGCGCCAGTGAAGTCATTGTTCTGATCTCTCCTTTGCGTACCTGCGGCCCGGCACGTGGATTGGCGTTATCACAACCGGCTCCGCTCGAGCAAGCGGAGGCAGCTGCGGTAGCTCCAACCCATGTGCCTGCACCGTGACACAAAGATGATGTCACTGGCACTCTTCCCCTGGCATTGTCTCCTTGGGGTCCAGCTGTATCCTGGCCCTGGCCATCTTCTCCGGGATTTTGCACACTTTTTGCCCATGAACACAGTGAGGACCTGCACACGGTACTTGACATTTGCACCAAAGCCGACTGTCAGCCCAACCTTGTCAGCTGGGGCCACCTCAGTCGTTCAAATTGTTGAGGATGCTGCCTTCAAGATTTCACAGAAAAGGGGCTGTCTTTAAACTCTGCAAGGCACCCATGCGAAAATGTCTAACTGGGACCGGTTGGCATCTCAACTGGTTTCAGCTGGGACTAGCTGGTCCCAAGTGGGAATCAGCTGGGACCAATAGGAGTCCAACTGGAACTAGCTGAGGGGTCAAATGGCTTGAACCATTCCCAATCAGGAGTCAACTGGTTTGACCATGCCCAGTTGGGGAACGAGCAGGGCTGAACTGAGACCGGTTAAGGAATTAACTGGTTGGAGGGATTCCCAGTTGGAGTTCAAATGGTTTTCCCATTCCCAGTTGGGGTTCACATGCTGCGTCCATTTCGACAAATCGCGGGCGTATTGATCTTTGCTAATTAAAAAAAAAGACTTTAATTTATAGCTTTATACAAATAAAAATACCTTTAATTACTAGGTATGCATTTATGCATTTATAAAAAGAGTAAAGCTATACGCACTACGGCGCGCACCCCAACCGGAAATTGCTATACGCACGACGCAAACTCGTATAAAACGAATGGTTAGAACGAGTTTCCGAAGAGGTAGCGTAGCTCAGCGGTAAGGCGTCTGCTTCACACGCAGCGGCCCCAGTTTGATCCGCAGTGGGGGCTTTCTTTTTTATTTACTTTTCCCGAATATTTTGTTTTCTTGAGTATTTGGCAATATTTACGACATTTCGTTTTTACGGTTAACACTGAAAAAAAATAATGAATGTTGTCGACGTTCGGGGAACTAAAAGGTATGGGACTCCCTTTCCGGAGGTGCGGTCGGGGACAGCAGAGCTTGGGTTGCCGGCTGATGGGGGGGGGGGGGGAAGGGGGGGGGGGCAAGTGGGTTAAGTTTTGTAATTAGCAGCTGCACACTGCGGCATGAACGCAGACGGGGAGGGGGAGGGGGGAGCGGGGGGGGGGGGGGGGTTAACATGCTCACCAGTGATACATGCGCCGTCCGAAAAGGTTTACCACAATAGCATGAGCTCTCGCATTGTGCGTATAGCCATTTCCGGTCGAGGTGCACGACGCAGTGCTTATAAAAATATGTAAAATTTTAATGTACATAATTTTTTTTTATAAATTGGAATATAACTAGTGGCATAAACAGTGTGTACTTAAATCAACATTTATGTACATATATAAAGATGTATTAAACATTTATTCAAACACCTAGACTTTTTATTTTTTTTAGTAAATAATGTTTTGGGTAATCGGCTAGCTCCGATTACTCAAAAGTAATCCGCGCACGCGGGTCACGGCGGCCGGCCGGGCCGCCGTGACCCGCGTGCGCGGATTACTTTTGCGCGTTGTCGTCGCGTGGTCGGTAGAGAAGGCAAGCCATCGGCCAAATGTCAAAACCATATCTGCGCTTCTTTGGAGCCAACTATAAATACGCCATGGTGGTAGCGGTGAACTTAGAGGACAGAAAGTTGCATTTCAGCTATCGGGGTACCCAAAGAAAACCAGACGGAAGAGAAAACCGCCGCGGATTGCACAATGGTAAAAATGGCGGAAAGTCTACCTCGAAAATGTTCGACTGTTGTGACACGAGCAATTGGAAATGCTGGATCGCAAGGTGGGAGCGCTATCGCATCCTATCAGGACTTCACCTGCGCAACGCGGAAACACGGGTGAGCACCTTTCTTCACGCGATCGGGAGAGAAGCTGAGGACGTCTTCACTGATGCTGACAGACGCCAGCGGCTAATCGTTCACCTCGCACGAATGCTAGCTCTAAAAGGGCGATTAAATCGCCGCAACTGGCTAACGAGGCAGCTGAAGCGTTCCTCACCGAGCTACACTACGCTTTCTTCAACCCGGAAACGGGAACTTCACTGAAACTATTATTTATTTTCATCCTCGGTTTTTGACAATAAAGACTGGTCAACGTTCCATTTTGTGCAGTGTTGGATCCAACCAACATTCTAGCTCACCACGTGCGCGGGTCAATTTTTCGGTCCCCTTTTTACGGCCATGCTGGCCCATCGTTGCCGTCCTATATTCGCGCTCTTTAGTGCAGTGGCACAATGCACGTTCGTACCTTTTTGCTCATCCGGCTTGGGTGGACGCCGTTGCGGCCGATCCACTGGTGCCACTCGTCAGCCAGCCCATCGAGGAACCTGAACCCTTCCCTGCGACACGACTCTAGCAGCAGCGAGTTCATTTCTCGGTATCGATTATTGAGAGCCTGGATCTCTGCAGCGTGACTACGCTGCCATTTCAACGAGCAGAACCTATTCTTTCGTCTCGGAAGAACGGCAGAAAAGGCGATCTGCATCATTGGATTGCGTTCACAGATCTGGGCAGCTAGACGACAATATTTGTCGATGTACACGCTTGCACAGGGCACATGTCATAACAAAGGTCACATCCGGTGCTGGGAATGATACGTTACTTCCGGCGTCGGAGGAGTGATTTGCACACAGGCTTCACTCGGTCCGACGGGCGTCGGAGGAAGCACTCCCATATTTCTTCTTCCTCCCCAGTCCAGTTTCGAATTCGATTTGGAGAAGTTGCATTTTTGTTTACTTTATTAAAAATATATTTGACTCTGTAGCAAAATATTGATTGGGTAGTATTCGGAAACCATAATAAATTGCCTGGCAAAAAATTTAAAATGTTTTTTGGGGGTGTGAGTCGGTGATGTCGATTAGGTATAGTCAGAGTTTGCCACATTGTTTTAGCTTTCTGCCACATTTTTCGCTGACTTACTAGCTACGACTATTTCAGGGCACATTAAATATATAAATGATCATATTTCTAAAATTAGTTAGCCTAAGTATGGACTTGTGCAATTTTTAGCTGAAACTGAGGAATATATCTAGGCTTCAGAGTTTTCGATCTTTAGTTTGAACGGATATCTTCGTTTTTACTTCGGTGAATAAATGAAGTATACATCTGAAAAATTTAGCTTTTCTTTTCCCGGTGAATATGTAAGATGCTTTTGTCTTGTTGTTTTCATAGCATTGGGCTATTATTAATTGATAGTGAAGGAGATTAAGTGACAAAGATAAAAATGACATGTTTATTCATTAGACGTGGAAAATGAAGAGAAAAGCACACACAGATACAAGCGAGTGAGATATCTAGTCTCCTCACACCCACTGTGCATTTTACTTCCAATCAAGCAACAATCACTTTATGTGATTATAATACATACACATGCACTGGCCAAGGTTTTCATCATTAATACGCACCCGCTCTTTTCTTTTTATCACCCTCAGATTAGACAATGTCCCCTCCACGTCGACGCTTGTTACAGGCAGGCTAGGGAGGCGAAGTTCTGCGGTAGCTAATACTGTCCAATCAATCAAGTGTGAACGCCAAAAGACAACCGGTGCACCGTTTTCAAGCAAGCTTACTGTAGATACTCACAAAACTGACTGCAAGGGTTGAATCACGTCAGCGCCACTAAAAGCTAGTTTTAAGATGTCGGACATTGAGAAGTCACGGGGCATTTCAGACTTCACATTTGGGTCAATGATACGCACGTTAAACCAGAACGTTGTCAGTGGAGCGGTGTACCCCATGCAGCCGGAGGCATTCCTTACGACACTATCATTCCACTTTCTTGCCACATTAGAATGACTGAAATGTCTCGGTGAGATTCGAGCGTTTTTCTTTCTTCACAAGGTCCAGCATTTGGGTAACATCATTGTGATATACTCGATCCTCCACAGCCCACCCATGCAGGATCCCTCCTAGATTTATCACGTGCAAGGACTAAACATTGCACACAAGCGTGTCCTCCGATTCTAGCTTCTTCAATATTGTCAAAATCGAGTGCGACCTTCCCCTCACAAATTTAAACTGAATTAAAAGGTCATGCGTTGCTTCACTGACTCCAATCATAGCCTGAAGCTTCTTGCATTTTTAAAGCGCAGCTCTTAAGCGCTCGTTTTCGTATTTTGAGCGTCGGCGTCAGCGTAACCGGAGGAGGAGGGGAGGGTGCGGAGGAGGAGGGTACGAAGAAGGAGGAGGAGGATGCAGAAATCAAAATACTTCTAGAGCGGCGCTCTAATTTCGCATTACAGAGATTTGTAAACGTCTTACCTTTCGCGTTATAGCTTCTAGATTGAGGCGCCAGTCGTCAAGAACATCACACAGCGAGTCGTAGAAAAAGAACCATCTAGTAGAGCAAACACTGGCAAGAAACTTCTGCTCTATTCTCATAGACTTGCGCATTGAGTAACATTTACGTCGGAGCTCTCTAGAGCTTTTCAGTATCGCTGTGACGTGCATAACGAAGTCGTCCAGGCATGCGAAAACTTCCAAGCGCCTTCAGCAAGGGCATTGTTCTCAAGTGAACGCCCACAAACTCGAGGTCTGACGAAGAGGGGTCTTAACAAAGTTACCTGGTATAGGATGCTGAATCCGAAACAAGCATGGAAATATCACTGAGCCGCTCACCAAATTTGAGCAGAACTTCTTGCAGAGGCATGGCCATCGTTAAAGCGTTACACTGAGGTCATAAAATTAAAATGTCATCATCACAGCAACAGCAGGGCGTCCTCGGAGATCAGGGGACTCGTCAAGGGACACCACAACTGGGGAGTCCCAGCTGGCGTCTCGGATTGCTGCTACGTCGCTTTCGTACACCTCGGGAAGGTGATTCTTGCACATCTCGGAGGAAGTTAGCGTGGTTCTGGCTGGCGGGCAGCGCCGGCGAAAAAGATCCACGCCAAGAGGGCCATCCGTTTGGTGCAGCGGGCTTGCCGCCTGGCTAGGGTGACCACCCGTCCCGTGACTCGCAGGACCGTCCCGCATTGATGGCTGGTGTCCTGCGTCCCTCAAATACCAAAATCTTCAAAATGTGCCACATTTCATACTCGTAAGATTCCCTACGCAACTCATGGCGTTGACGAACGACGGGACACAGGGAAGCGCGGAGGACACTGGTAATCGTGTGAATCGCGATGGTACGCCATTTTTTATCTAAGCACTGCAGGAAACAATCGTCGTTCTTGCAGGAGACAGACGCGCATGCGCAGTTTTGCCTCTCCCCTTGGTGGCAAAATATTGCAAGCGAAAATGGCGCGCCAAAAGTTGAAAAATGAATTATTGTAATTGTTTTTAAATCATGCTGTGCCACTGCAAAATAATTGCTGTAAAATGTTTTTTGTTTTGTTTTGTTGTTGTCGTGTACTGGTCTGTGATGATGGCGGCTGGTGTCGAGACAGTGCGACGGGCACGCGAGCGCCGGCTGCTGCGCGAGCCAGGCCTCCTTCCGCGTGCCCTCATTCGGGTTATGGCTTGCAAAGTACATGTACGAATAAACCCTTGGTTCTCCGTGCCTGACACACCGATGCCTCGAGTGGACTACATTACACTGACGACGAGGTAAACGTGAGGTCTCGGCAACGACAGCGCTCCACCGCAGCAAGTATGACTGCGTATGCACCCTTCGAAGAGTTTACGCCAAATGACCCTGCGTCCTGGCCACGCTAAATCGAGCGCCTAGAATTTTACTTCGTGGCGAACAATATCACCACGACAGAGAAGAAACGAGCCGTTCTCTGCAGCGTCTGTGGCTCGGCCACATATGCCATCTTGCGCTCTCTCTGTTCGCCCAGAGCTGCAGTCGAAACACCATACAAGGACATCATACTCAAGCTTCATGAGCACTTCGCTCCCCTGCCGCCGGTAACCTTCGCGCGATTCCAGTTTTTCAAGCGGTGCCAGCGTTCTGGGGAGTCTATGGTAGACTTCGTAGCAGATCTCCGACGCTTGTCTGAGCACTGCGAGTTCGGTGAGATGCTCGACGAAATGCTTCGTGACCGCGTAGTTTGCGGCGTTCAAGACGACGCGTTGCAGCGACGTCTACTTGCCGAGCCGAACCTAACACCGTGCAAGACCCAAGACATGGCGAAGGCGGCGGAACTAGCCAAATTCCAGACCATCGAAATCCGTACCCCTGCTAAACTGGAGCCTACGGCGGTATCAGAAACCTATCGTGTGGGGATCGACGCAACGTCAAGGTGGCCGCGTGGAAGCACCGCACCGCGCGCCTCCAGCTCTCCGCCTCCCGAATCCAGCTGCACAGCTGCAACCATGAAGGCAGCATGAAGCCAGGTTCGCCAGGTACATGCTGGCGTTGCAATGGAGCGCATAACGCAAAAACGTGCCGCTTCGTTGGGGCGGTGTGCCGTTTCTGTAATAACAAGGGCCACATTGTCGCTGCGTGCCGCCAAAAGGAGAGAGCCGAACGTCGACGGTCAGCAGTCCGCAACAACAGGCTGGAGACGGTGGAGCCATTGAAGAGAGACTACTGTGTCTTCGCCGTGGAGCCACCCGTATTTTGCGATGTGGTAATCAACGGCTGCAATCTGCGGATGGAAGTTGACTCCGGGTCGGCTTTTACGGTTGTCAACCCGCGTGTGATGCGCCAGCTCCGCATTTCCAAAAGCAGCCTCAAGCCGTGCACCTTCCAGCTGCGCTCTTATACACGGCAGAGTCTTCGGATTCTCGGAAGCGCAACAGCGGACGTTTCCTTCAAGGGCAAAAGCGTGGAATTGGAGCTTCTGGTTGTAAAGGGATTTGGCGTCAGTCTCTTAGGGCGCGACTGGTTCCGGTCCTTGGGCATTTCCCTGGAGGGTGTCAACCATGTCGACGCCTCGTTGCAGCATGTTCAGGCGGCCACAGTCCATAATGTGATGGACGAATTTTCTGAGCTGTTCCAAGCAGGACTCGGGACAAGCAAGGGGCCGCCGGTTCGTGCAGATATCGACCCCACCGTGAGTCCCAAGTTTTTTTAAGGCCAGCCAGGTGCCACTTCCGCTGCTGCCAAAAGTCGACGAGGCCATCGATAAACTGGTGGAACAAGGAATATTTGAGCCTGTTCGTCACTCTTCCTGGGCAACCCCCGTCGTGCCCATTCTCAAGAAGAATGGGAACATCCGCCTATGCGACAATTACAAGTGTACGGTAAACCGTGCCCTCCGGTGGGAAACATACCCCTTGCCTACGGCTGATCAGCTGTTTGCCAAACTGGCTGGCTGTCAGAAGTTCTCCCAGCTAGACTTGGAACAGGCATACCACCAGAAGGAAGTAGACAAGGATACAGCAGATCTCCAAACGGTCAACACTCATCGAGGACTCTTCCGGGTCACACGTCTACAGTTCGGCGTTGCTACAGCCGTAGCAATCTTCCAACGCTACATGGAAGAACTGCCCGCCGGACTTGATGGTGTTCTGGTGTTCCTCGACGACATTGTGATTGGTGGTAGAAACAGTGAAGAACACGAAGCCCGCCTCCGGGCCGTGCTGAAGAGAATCAGTGACGACGGCCTCCGCCTGAACAAGAGCAAGTGCAAGTTTGGAGTGTCTCAAGTGACGTTCCTGGGGTACCTAGTTGACAGGGAAGGCATACATCCTACGGAAGACAAGGTTCTGGCCATCAAGACCGCTCCCGAACCGGAAGACAAACAGCAATTGCAGTCCTTCCTTGGCCTCTTAAATTTCCATGGTCGGTTTCTGAAAGGGGCCGCTCATGTTTTGGAGCCTCTTCATCGGTTGCTGGACAACGGTGCTGCATGGGAATGGGGAAGGGAAGAAGCGACAGCTTTCCGACAAGCCGAAAATCTCTTACAGTCATCCGCGGTTCTGGCACATTATGATGTCGCCCTCCCCTTGGTATTGGCCTGTGATGCTTCGTCGTATGGGTTAGGATTCGTCATGAGCCATGTCTCACCGTCGGGTCAAGAATCTCCAGTAGCTTTCGGGTCAAGGACAATGACACAAGCAGAACGAAACTACTCACAGACGGATCGTGAGGCTCTGGCTGTCATAGCGGGAGTGAACAAGTTTCATCAATTTCTGTACGGACGGCATTTCAAGATTCTTACGGACCACAAGCCCCTTCTGGGGTTGCTGCACCACAGCAAACCGATTCCCCAGGTCTTGTCACCACGCCTTTTGCGCTGGAGCCTGCTGTTGGCGCAGTACGACTACGAGCTCATTTACCGACCTGGCCGGCAGATGGGAAATGCTGACCTTTTCAGCCGCCTTCCGCAGAAGGTTCAGGACTTCGAGGTACCTCCCCTTCATGACGTTTTGCTCATCGAGTCAACCCCCGAAGTGCCTGTCGACTCAAAGAAGATAGCTTCCTAACAAGGAAGGATCGCGTTCTCGCCCTCGTACTGCGTTGAATTCTGCATGGCTGGCCATCTGAGAAACCTCCCGAAGTTTTCAAGCCTTACTACGATCGCCATGACGAACTGTCTGTTTACAACAGCTGTATCTTGTGGGGCAGCCGTGTTATCGTACCACCGCTTCTTCGAGAAGAAGTTCTGGACCTACTTCACAGTGGTCACCCTGGCTTGGTGAGGATGAAGGGCCTTTCAAGGGGCTATGTATGGTGGCCGGGACTTGACCAAGACATAGAGTGCCGAGTACGTTGCTGCTTTCCGTGCCAGGAGTCACAAAACGCGCCAGCCCGCGCACCCATCCACCCATGGGAATTCACAACAAGACCATGGTCGAGGCTACACGTTGATTTCGCGGGCCCCTTCCAGGGGGAGTGTTTCTTCATCGTAGTAGATTCACACTCTAAGTGGTTAGAAGTTCAACGAGTCAAGTCCATGTCAGCTTCGACGGTGATCGCAGCTCTCCGTACGCTGTTCGCTACGCGTGGATTGCCTGATGTTTTGGTGTCGGACAACGGTACTGCTTTCACTTCGGGAGATTTTAAAGAGTTTCTTCGTAGAAATGGCATCCGCCAAGTCCTTGCGGCACCCTACCATCCCTCCTCGGACGGGCAAGCCGAAAGGATGGTTCAAGAGACCAAGAAATCACTGAAGAAAATCATTCGCGGCGACTGGTCAACTCGTCTTGCTAGGTTTCTTTTCGACCAACATGTCCTTCCCAGTACTTACACTGGAAGGAGCCCCGCAGAGCTTCTTTTTGGACAACAGATTCGGTCGGCCCTAGATCACCTACATCCAGATAAGCAGGCGGCAGTAACCCGGCGTCAGGAAGAAGCCTTTGAGGCCAGCAATCGGCAAGCCGCTCGCCAATTTGAACCCGAAAGTCAAGTTTTTGCAATTAATTTTGACACGAGCGGGAACCGCTGGTTGCCAGGGGTGATCTCTTGCCGTTTGGGCCCACTTTCGTATCAAGTGCAACTTGAAGACGGTCGTGTGTGGCGGCGACACATAGATCATATTCGTACGCGGCATTGCAGCATGCCAAGTGACAGTCCAAGCCAGAGTTGCGAAGTCCAGATTCCTCATACAGGCTCCGCAACGTCAAGCCCGAATGTAGGCCCGGACGTCCGTCTAGCAGCTGCGCCGACTGCTGACCAAGGAACCGAGCAACACCAAGCAGGTCATCCACATCGACCTCCTATCTTCCTAATCCTGGCGCTGCTCCATCAGGACGTCCTCAACGCGAACATCATCGTCCGGGGTATCTTCGAGACTACATTTAGGGGGAGGTGTGTCGTGTACTGGTCTGTGATGATGGTGGCTGGTGTCGAGACAGTGCGACGGGCACGCGAGCGCCGGCTGCTGCGCGAGCCAGGCCTCCTTTCGCGTGCCCTCATTCGGGTTATGGCTTGCAAAGTACATGTACGAATAAACCCTTGGTTCTCCGTGCCTGACACACCGATGCCTCGAGTGGACTACATTACCGTTGTGAAGGCGGCCACACAGGGCAAAGAGCCTGCAACTCACAACGGTCGAAAAAAAAAGGAACGCATAATGTTCTAAATTTGTGTAGGACAGCAGGAGCATATTAGTAAAAGTTAGAACCGACAGGAAGCAATAAGTAAAAAATATTTACGATTTTTTTTTATTTTGGTGCATTAAGGGCTGCTGTAGCCTACTTTCATGTTTTCAACTTGGACAGCTTTAATGAAATATTTGACATTAAAATAAAAAAAAGAACATCACTGGGAGGGAAAATTATTAAGCTTAAATGCCGCAACATTTTATGTTTTTCTTTCAGTTGTAGCAGTCGTGATACTATTGTCTTCGGTGCTTGTCGTTTCATTTCGACATTTTTAGCCGCCCGACTGAAATTATGAAAATTTCAATACCGCGGTAACGAAATTACATACTTTTTCTCTAGCATTTCGGGTACAATCGATGGTGCGGGTTCTTCAAATATGCATGTCTATTGCTTGCTATTTCATAGTAATCATGCATGTATATTCGTTACAATTTTGAAGGCTTTGCGTACGAATACCAACTGCATAATATTCTCGCAAGCCTCTAATTTGCTAATAATAGCAAATTGGAGGTCACAGGCGAGAATCGGGTTGAAGATAGCTTTTCATTGCTTGCTTTTTACGCAACGTTTCGCGTTAACGGAAAATAATGTCGCTTTAGATTTTTCTCTTTAAGGAAATACATTAGATCTATAGTAATTTTCACATAAAAATGTACGTTTTGCAGATTATTCATGCTCTGAGCGAAGTAGTTCTCACAAGATTTGGCTTTCAAATAAAGAAGCGATGATCTTGGCTTTTGAAACATGTAGTACGTCTTGATAAATAACATGAAGCTAATCTAAGATGCATATCTTAAAGGGGCGGTGCAACGATATTCAATTGGAATATTTTTCACTTTACACGAGCTTACTGGCACTAGTGGGACTCAAGGATACTCGCACGCAACGCCACTGACCAAGAAACTTCTTTGTTGCGCTGTAATTTCGAGGACAAAACCGAGCGTCTTCATTCAATCTCTCCTTCGCAAAACCTGATGACGTAGCTGGGCGGTAGGACGATATTTGAATGCGGCTCATAGATTGGACCCGAGCATGGCGTGGCAACTCGATTTGGGCTCGTGATAATCTATAGCTCGAGAAGCATTCGGGTAGTGTCCTGTGTCCAATCGCTGCAATGACGTCAAAAGCCGAACCATAACAATGTCTGGAAAGCAGCGCGTGTCCTGTGCCTTGCCAACCACAGCGCATGGCTATGATTAACATTGGCGGCATATAATCGGCTCCAGATCACGTGGCCGCTTGTTTTGGCTGCGAGTTGAGGGGGTGAACTCTGCCCGTGTTTCTTTATTTTTTTCTGCGACTTCGATTGCGTGTGGTGAAAAACGAACGGGTATTTCACAGGTCATTAACGTCAGGGATCCGTTCTAAGTGGCATTTTCGCAAAATACAAAAATCGTTGCACCGTCCCTTTAATTACACAGGAAGGGGGGAAATTAGCAATGTTCCTCGAGAAACCGAACTTGTTTTACTTTTATTTTTGAGGTGAATACAATTATAGTATGCTTTCATATCTTGATCTAAATCTTGTGGCAGTGGCCTATAACCTCACATATTGTTTTGCGCTTTGTATTACTTGGTTGTTGTGCGGATTAAGCCTTTTTAGCAGGAGCACCGCGAGTCCTCTAGGCGAGTCGAGCCCCAGTAGGCTTGATTTACATACACTTTGCATTCGGCATAGGGCGCGGAAACCACTGAACACTAATGTAAAGCGCCTCAGTTTAGTATCATACTCGCAAATTTAAACGATGGTGCGGTGCATGCAAATATCGAGAAGCAATATGCAAAATTCCTGTCAGCTATCATCATCACGCCGCTCCGAGCCGCCACGTCGGAGGGCATTGTGCCCTTTCTGCATCCGAACGAGGTGCTTTGTATTCAGCTCCCTTTTATCGCGGTATCCGCAGAACAGCTTTTTCCCAAGGTAATTTGGTGACTCGTTTCTGCGCAATGAAATACTAGACCGAGAAACGTGGACGTACTTCTGCAAACAAGAAGAAGCCGAAATACCGATCCCGTCAATCGGAGGATCTGTACGTGCTATAGAATATATTTTAATGTATTCGAGGACGTATTGGACCAACCTGTTTAAGAGCTCAATGTCAACACTTGCGGATCTGTGTGAGACGCCTCAGGGCCCACGATAGAATCGTGTTCATTGAGACGAATCTTTTTGGATGAATTGTCCGCTTCAAGAGTGCGACCAGTACGTAGTTCTTTCGGGGACAAAGGGGTCCTCTAAAAAAAAGTGTATTGAATCCTAAGCACTGGGGAGGTTTAGTAGACTGTTTTCGCACGCCGATAACGATAATCGATAACGATATGGTGCGCAAGAGGAAAGGTTGGGAATGTAGTTTTAGCAGATTGTAGCAAAAAGCCGGTTTCGCATCGCGCTCCTCGATATGACAGACGTATAGGGAGGAGATCGAACAGTCACGCCTCTAGCGGCACACTTCAGCTGTGGGGACAACAAATCGAATTTTCTTGTTTGTTTTTCAGCGATATCAAAGATGACGATTCGAAGGCCACTCCTCGTGCGACCAAAGCTCTGGTAAGAGCGATGCGCTCGTGCCCAGAGCATGCATGACGAGGTTACATTTCTTTGTAATGCTGTGTTAGTAAACACCGGGCTGTGGGGACAACAAGCTTGATAAAGCGCCCCCTATAGTTTGATCTCCTGCCCACATGCGAGCGCTCTGAAAGCATGTTTCGAAGCCGCGATCTCGCGATATATCTGCGACATGCGAGGCGTGCGTGACGGAAAGCGTTCCTGTAATCGGTCTTTCTCGATTGGCCAAACTTTCCCTATGACGTCTTGAGAATGACTTCTACGTTCATTATTGAAAAAAGAGCAATGTCAGACGGTGTTGGTTTAAGGACGCGGTGACCTCAATTTTCCATGTTTTTTTTTTTTAAATTTTTTTACACACACTATTGAAACTGTCGCTGCAATCGATAATCCTGGTCGTGATATTACAGGTAAGAAACATAACAGCAAGCCACTAGAACATCTCGTCGCCAATATTCTTTGTGACGTCTTGAACTTCTCAGAAAGAAAAAAAAAAAAAAACCTATGAATCTAGAATTTATACACAAGTTTTAGTATATGATTTAGTTTTTCATTTGGTATAGGAAGAAAAAAAAAAAAGAACACAATCAGAATATTGCGTGTCATAGAATACTGTTACAAAGTAGTTATTCTAGGAAATTAATTGTAGAAGTGCAAGCCAGCCAACCTTTGCGGTCAGCCAGATCAAGATAATACATAGTCACCTGATATTTCCGGTCTTAGTGAGAGGTAAATATTTTTTTTTTTACCAGAAGTTTTGTACGAGCAATCTCCTGCCGGAGATTGCTCACGCGCGCGGCGCCATCAGTACGATTAATTTAGAGCCATGATTCATGGTCTGTTTAGAATATTGGAAGGAAGACATAATCCATTCGTCTTAGAGGACGGTCAGTATTATCTGGTAAAGGTCTGCCTATGGAACAGTTCAATGATGCATCAGCATAGATCAACCCTGACCTTACTCCTAAAGTAAAGTCAGTGATGGTATTCGCTTAATGTCACCTCACATACATAGCATAAAGGGAGTGTGAACGTACAAAGCTTCAAACGGAGCTGTCATAACCACCAAGGCCAGAAATAACTAGGAAAACCTACAGATGCCTGTGCTACATCTCACTCGTTAGTGCTAAAAAAACAACAACAACTTGATATTACCGCAGTTAAGGCTTCGACAACATCGCTCGTTAATAGGCAGTTCTAGTACAGCGTTACCGTAGGCTACAGCAACCGGCATTGCTACCGGAAGTTCGCGCTCTGACTTTTAAAGACGCTCTTCAGCGCGCTCCGGGAACTGTACCGTGGCCGCGGTAACACTCTGCTAAAACACACTATTTTATTTTCAGTTCTGCGACCTATTTAAACAGTTCTTGGCTTATTTTCCAGTGGTAGCGAACATATTGTAAAGCACCACCTACATTCTTCAAGCCGAAACCCCGGACTTGACTCTGGCTTTATGAGTTGACAACCATTAGTCGTGTAACGCGATCCGCTATCCAATAGGAAACGAAAAAAAAAAGCGACACAAATAAGACGAATGTCAAATGATGTATCGCTCAAATTGCGCCTTCCCGGAACGGCTATTATTGTTCACATTTGTTTCATTGCCCGACACCGTAAGGGAATAAGAACAATCGATCTTGGTCTTCATTGTTTCCGGCCCCGCGCCAGTCAACAAATGGGTTTCTTAGTCGGTGACGCAGTGAACGGAACGAATAGAGATGGCTGCGGTCCGGACTGTTTGTCTCGGGAAAGGAAAAAAGAAAAAAAAAGAGATTAAAAGCGGTGTCGTTTTAGTTCAGATGACCGAAGCGGCAGCGAGTGTCTTACTGTCCGAGATTTGCCACGGATTGCCGGATGTCGATCGAGGGGTGTGCTCGTGTCGTGAAACGCTTCCGTAAAGAAGCGCTGACAAAGGGAAAAAATTGACCGGTGGTACAGGAGATGATATATATATATATATCATCTCCTGACGAAGCCGAGTCTCTCGGCGAAACTGTCGATTAAACTTCCGCTGTTTGTTGTTTCTCACCGTGAGCTTTTCACTTCGTTATATATATATATATACCGGGTGTTCATTTCTAATTCGAACAGATTTATTACAAAAAATCCGTAAAAGATGCACTAGTACGGTTTGTTCAAGTGAGTTATACGGCTAGGGGTACATTATGTGGGTGGCTAATCCTTGCGAGAAGTTGGCTAATTAATTAAAATTCGTTAATTAACTTTTTAATTAATGAAAATAGACGTATGGTTCCAATTAGAAACTTGCTCAGCGTCATCGAAAACCCCTAATTCAGTCATTTTCAGAAAGACTTTGAGCGCGTGAGAAGCGTAGTAGTGCACTAAAGTTACCACTCGTGGAGCAGGTACAAGGCTGGGGCTAGATAAGAGACGGAAAAATCGCACGGGCGCCTTATCGCAACCTCTAGCTTTGTACCTGCTCCACGAGCGGTAACTTCAGTTCACTACTACGCTTCTCACGCGCTCAAAGTTTTTCTGAAAATGACAGATTTAGGGGTTTTCGACGACGCTGAGCAAATTTCTAATTGGAACCATATGTCTATTTTCATTAATTAAAAAGTTAATTAACGAATCTTAAGTAATTAGCCAACTTCTCGCAAGGATTAGCCACCCACATAATGTCCCCCTAGCCGTATAACTCACCGCAAGAGGCTTAAGTAGGGAGGCTGGTTTTTAAATAGTAAAAAAGTTGGAGAAAAGTCATTTTTGAGAAAATGTTTTTTTTTTATATTTAGACATACCCCCCCCCCCCCCCCCCTTCCAGCTCTGTATAAAATATTATTGCTCTATCTAGTTTTCAAATATGAAAAAAAATGAAGTCTTAATTTTCTATGAACATTCAGCAGAAATATCGATACTTCAAAAGATTTTTTCTCTCTTCACACTTCTTTCACAAGTACCGATGATAGGCGTTTTATAATGTTTCTCTTGGAATAACGCAGGATAGCGCAGGAAAGCGAAACATTGATTGATCTGTGCCTTACTAGTTACTCATTTAATGATGTAATTACTGGTGCATTAACTTGTGATTTGAGTGACCATCTATGTATATTCTGTTTCGTGTCATGTTCAGCATCTAAGAAAAATGTTCTCGACCAAAAACTGAGGTGTTTCATAGATATACCAGAAACAGAGGATTCAATCGTTTTCGGTGCTCGTATCGAACATAGATTGGGATGATGCATACATAATGCGCGCAGTCCAAGTCAAGCGTACGATGTATTTTTGAAGATGCTGTTGAATTGCTATAACTCATCATTTTCGCTGCAAAAAGTACGTAAACACAAAAGGGCAAGGAAACCTTGGATAAAGCCAGGGCTATATAAGAGGATTAAAGAACGGAATAAGCCCTACGACAGTTTAATTAAAAGCAGAGACATAAGTGTATTGTTAGCGTATAAAAAGATGAGAACTAAAGTAAACTGCGACATAAAAAACGCTCGACAAGGATACTACAAGCGTAAATTTAATCGCATTAAGAGTGATCCAAAGAAAATTTGGGATGCAGTAGCAAGGATTAACCAAAGCAGGGAAGTCTCTACTAGAAGAAATAACAATTGGCGGCGTTTTGTTCTCTGGTGAATCGCTGGCGAAAAAGATAAACTCTCATTTAACAGCCTCAGGTGCATCACCGTCTACCGTGAGCGTCGAAAGAGCGGAAGCGTACGTCTCGGCAGATATATCAAGTTCTGTCTTCTTGTCTCCTACAAGCGAGGCCGAAATTTTTTCTATGCTTAGCAGCTTGTCTAACAGTACTGCAGATGGCAAGGATGAGCTAAACGCCGTACCAATTAAAGCTGTGTGTCATTTAATATCCGCACCACTCGCCTATATATTTAACGCCGTTTTAAGCAAGGATATTTTTCCAGACAATGAAAATAGCCAGGGTTTGCGTTTTGCACAAAGGTGGAGAGCTAAACAACCTGAGTAATTACCGACCCATATCGGTTTTACCTCTATTTTCTAAACCTTTGGAGAGGCTTATATTCACGAGACTCACCCACTTTCTTAGCGCAAATAATTTAATTGCGAGTCAACAATATGGGTTTTAAAAGAACAAATCAACAGAAATTGCTTTGTTGCATGTAAAAAATAAAATTATTAACAATATAGAAAATAAGCTTTTCACAGTTGGAATTCTTTCAAATTTTAGCGAGGAATTGGATTCCAGAAAGCACGATATTCTGTTAACAAAATTGCCAATATATGAAATCAGAGGCACTGCTTTGGCACTGATTCGTAGTTACTTATCGGCACATTATCAATGTACGTTCATAAATGGCATGCGTTCTCAGTTTGAAACAATTACTTACGGTGTAACACAAGGATCTATTCTTGGTCCATTGTTATTCATATTGTATACAAATGAGATTGTAAATCCGCCACATACACCAGATATTATTTTGTACGCAGATGAAAAAAATGTATTTTTTTATTGGAACCTAATAAGGTAGGAACAATGTCAAATGAGTGGTTAAATATTGTATCACTATGTTTACAGTCCAACAAACTTCAGTTGAACACTAGCAACACAAAATATATTATTTTATGCCTAAAAATGAACCTACTAACTATCAAATAAACGCAAAGTTAGAAATCACAATTATAGAGAACGTTAGGTCGCATAAATTTCTTAGTATTTGGTTCGATGAGAGTTTAACTCGGTCTCGACATGTGGAACACCTTCGTTCAAAGATTTTCCAATCTATCGGCATTTTTCGTAGAGTTAGGCTACTCCTGCCTTGTTGCTTAAAACGTCAATTATATTATGCATTGTTACACTCCCATCTTAACTACTGTTTATTAATTTGGGAAACAACAACAGCAACTAACCTTAACAAGTTAATAGTCCTACAGAAGAAAGCTATCCGGTGAATGATAATCTAGATAGTTAACGCCCATGTTGCAGCCTCTTTTTTAAAATACAATATTCTTTCCATCCAACAACATTATTACTTGAGAGTGGCTCTAGAATTTTACACAGAATTTAAAAAACAGCGAGTCTCTATTTCTAGAAAATTACCCGCAGAAAACCACAACCTATAACTTACGCCATGAAAAATATGTTCAAGAAAAAATTCGCACAAATTATGGGTCTCAACTTTTGAGTTACATAAGTCTTGAATTTTTAAATAGATTCCCCAGAAACGATAGGCATTATTACCAACTGTCAATAGCTTCGAAATTTCAAAACAAAATAAGGCTTTGCATATTAGGTCCTCAGCAATAATACGTCTCCCATCCTGATCCTTCTCATCCTTCCTTCCTTTTCCTTTTCGTTTTCCTTTTATTTTGTATGATTTTATAGCAGATATATCATCCCACTTTATGTTCAGATTCACTATCTATCTATCTATCTATCTATCTATCTATCTATCTATCTATCTATCTATCTATCTATCTATCTATCTATCTATCTATCTATCTATCTATCTATCTATCTATCTATCTATCTATCTATCTATCTATCTATCTATCTATCTATCTAATCTAATCTAAATTACTTTACAAATGAAAAATTCGTTGCGCACAGATCCAGGCGTTTATTAGCCACTCAAGAACACGTACGATTTGTCTTAGTAAAAATCGGCACGAGGGAGTGGTAACAATCGCAGTAGGTACACAGTTTTAATTTCTTACGAAGCTAAACGTCGTACACAATAAAAGCAGAATTTGAACACATTTTTTAAATTTGCTGGTTATGAGAACAAATCTTTTTATTTTACAAAATTCAGTTACAAGCTGTTCGTTATTTACACTATTATACACTAACAAGTTTGACTAGTAATAAACCCACAGGAGTTACCTGAACATAAAAAAAAAAAAACACTGACAGTGACTGAAGAACCATTTCTGGCTTGCGAAAGCCCGGTAAACAAAGTATTGGGTGAAGAACATCACTAAAACCTTTTTTCTCTACATCCTATCTCAAGAAATGTGTGCAGCATTGGGATGTACGGGTGCGGTATCTGGCTTCAGAAAGGGTCCTTGCACTAGTATTGACTTAAATAAGGTATACGTCCAATCTGCCCTATACAGTGCTCATAAACTTATACAGAACGCACGAATTGTGTTTTATTATGGCAACACTATCCTGGAGGAATTTCAACAATGACTTATTCAGGTAACAGTTACGGATAGCTTGTTGAATGCCACGTCACGAAACCTTTGCTCGGCTGCCACCAGGATTGCTCTTTCATGAGAAAAGACACAGTTTGTGTGTTTCATATAAACTTGGTGAGCACTGTACATGCTGTACGAGCAATGCATGATGATGACCAGAAGACTGGTCTGAAATGAGCCACGTTCGGGAACATCCTTGAAGACAAGATATCCTACATACACGAACAAGACAACATTTAAGCTGAGCCTGGGTGTTCCTAGAGCTCCTGCTGCAGTTACACCTCCCCAATGAGCAGCGTACATCGTGCTGGTGATGAAAAAAGATGAGTAAGTGAGAATTTGCAGACACTGTGCTGTTGAGCTTATGATAAAGGACGACGAAGGTGAGGAAATAAACATGGCGTTAAGACAGGAAGCTAGTAGAGATGGTCTGTGTCATTAACGACTATCAACACAGACACCTTGAAGTTGGACTAAAAGTGCGGCAAGGCTGAGGCTTTGCCGCACTTGAATATTCATCTCTAGTCCCCCGGAAGAAAGTGGTCGGAACAGACGTGACCCACTCGAGCGCCGATGTCGTCCGGACCATCGCGGTCAATGACTCGAAGCCACAAGATCCTACGACGTAGCTCGCGCGGCAGATTATGAAACCATATGTCGTCAGCGCTACCGTACGTCTTGAAGCAGTGTCTCACAACGCACACGGTTGACATGGCGCGCGCTGACACGCGCACACAACACACGCGAACGACGATAAACACAAACCACAACCTAAACCTTCCGCGAACAAAGGATGAAGAGCTGAGAAACGACAAGAAACCGAGCAGTCGACAGAGCACCATTGCTATGCGTACCAAGCGGCAGAAGACCCGGATGTATTTGAAACCGAAACTGAATCGCAATCACGTGATGCAGTTTGATGTAATTAATATAAGAGCGTCAATAAATGATTATTTGTTTTTATTGGTTTCAATTTGTTATTTGAACATTAAAAAAACTTGAAAATTTGTTCCATTTTATTTATCACTTATGATGACGTTCTGTTGACTCTGGTACTTAAATAGTGTCGTAGGGTCGTTTCAGAACCTTCAAAACATAGGAATTTTAAAAGCGGTTTGTAAACTCCGGACGCAATATTCGGCCGCAAAACTTGGGAAGCAACATCTTTGGGCTTTAATCAATATAAGGAAATTAGGATGAGGTCGATACATTTTCTTTTCTTTACCCCTTTAAATACTGCCACGAGGTACTCACACCTACACTGTGCAGAATCAATTTTTTTAAAATCTGGAGTATTCCTAGAAACGTGGGAAGTCGTCGCGGTCGTTCTGGTTCTGAAGTCAGGAAATAGAGGTGATATTCTGAACTAGCGAGAAATTTTTCCTCTTTCTTCTTTTTTCAAACTCTGAAAAAGTCACGCATCAATTCCTGTCTTTCGAAGTTTCGTAACCTAACAATTTCTAACCAGCATGGCTTTTTGTCTGGCAGATCGACGGCCACAAATATTAGAACTTTTATGTCAACTGCATCTCTACTAGTTTGTAACAAAGGTCAGTTAGAAGTTGTTTTTTTCACTCTAGACTGACGGCTTTGACGTGGTTATCACATAATCCTCCTTTCGAAGCTTTCATCCTACGTAGCATGTGGCTCGGTACTAGACTGGATTGATTGGCATTTGTCCAATAGGCAAGCGCTCGTTCGTGTCAAGAATATCACACCAGCGTTGTGCACGCCTAGCACTGGTGTGCCTCAGGGATCAGCCATTGGCCCCCTTCCTTTTCCCTATTTTTGTAAACGACGTCTCCCGTGTTTTCTAAAATTCGGAATTTTTGCAAAATTCGTAAGAAAATAAGGTGAAAGATTGCATTACGCTCCAGGAAGACGCATGTTCCTTATACAAATAGAAATCTGACAATGACCTTTAGTTTAAACCCTTAGAATTTATTTTCACGTAAGACTCAAAATAGTTTTTTTCGAGTATAGCTTAAATGGTGAGTCGTTGCCGCGAGCCAGTGAAGTCAGGGATCTTGGGGTTGTGTTTGATTCGACTCTGAGATTTGACCACGTAGGTGGTTCACTCGTCTTTGCGGATATTAGGTGCCGCATCTCGCATAACGAGGAAGTTTAAAAACCCGTTGGCATTTTGTTACTTTGTTTCGTTCATTAGTTAGGTCTCAGCTAGCGTACGCTTCGGTCGTTTGGAACGGGATTTCTAAAACTAAGTCCTTGAGTGCTGAATGATTCAAAGCAAATTTATTTCCTTATTTAAAGATCGTTATCCGAAGATAACGGTGCAGGCTCGTCAACGCGCTGAGCCTGTACCAGCGTCGAGTGAAAGCGGATTTGCAGGTTTTGTTGAAGACACTGCACGGCTTGATTGCCTCTCCTGGCCTGCTGTCAGAAATGATGCGAGGGCTTGAAAAAAACCCGGAAATTTCGGAAAAATCTTTTTTTGGGTATTTTTTCTACGACATAGTATACAAAAAAAAAAAACAACGAAACCCGAATTTTTTAAGTATTAACAAACCTATTAAGCACATTTCTGCAACGAACGTTATTAAAATTGATATCACTGACCCCATTGAAAGGGAAAATATCGTTCACGCACCTCTGAATATAGTTTTGTTGGCAAAGCAGGCGGAAACTTAAACACGCTATACAAAACATAATATTTCTTTCAGCCCTTAAGACATCAACATAACACGACGACGGGACAACTTATGCAATCTTGTGCGCAGCAAGGACGAGGACAAAATGGGAGAACAGGACACAACAAGGCGCCTTGTTGTGTCCTGTTGTCCCCTTTTGTGCTCGTCCTTGCTGCGCACAAGATTGCATAAGATATCAAACCAACTCGCCCAGACAACCTCTCTTCACGACAGGGCAAGTGAGGAAACACAAGTACCTCGGGTTTTCTGCCGCCTCGCCCGTCATTGCGCCGTTTGTATTGTCTAAAAACTATGCACCAACCATCCCGAATGACCGGTGCTTTTCTGTTCAGTATGGCTATAAATATTTAGGACTTTGATGCACGCTTTATGCGGAGGATAAATTACAGCGCTGTTCGAGGTTTGTTGGTGTAGTGTGTACGCATGCGATGAAGCCGTGTTTCTAAGTCATCTATGGCGTGTTTCTAGGTAAATAAATCAATATATGAGACACTTAACTCACAGCCGACTCTCCACTACCGCACAGCATGACCACAGCTTTAAGTAACATAACAGCAGATTGACGAAATATAGTCGCATGTCAACCATTAAAGAAAGGAATTGCTGTATGTGCTATCATAAAGGTAGTGCCATGTTTTAATGCCACGTTAAATAATCATATCCAAAGGGCAGTGAAGTTTAACAACATTGTTGTATTTTGTCATGACCCTTTCCTCTTCTAAGGGTACAACTACTTCTGCATTAAAGGGTACGGGACCAAACTTAAAACCAACGTTGGACGAGTTAGATATGCACGCACTGACTAGATATCTTCTTTAAATTAAGATGGATGTTCCAAAGAAGTGTATTAGTTAGGGTTACTCTGACTCCGTGCTTGAGACATCTCCGTCCGCGCATTTCAGATCAGGGCTCCTCAGCTCGAGATTGGAGCGAACAAACACCAACTCCTGCACTCAGTGTCCTTTGAGTCGGTTCCTACTCTTGGTGTGGACACCGCTGAACTTCGACCAGTTTCGTTCGCACGCAGCGGAGGAGGGTGGGACTTGAAGAAGGCGACAAGCAATTGGTGTCTGGGGTTCAGAGGCACACAGCCCTTGCCACCACGTGGACGGTGGAATACTCTTCGCAGAGTCCTCCAATGCCTTTCTCGGCCAAGCAGCTGTCAGGACCCGATATTCGGCGAGATTTGATAACACTTTTCCCGCATTGAGACACATCCTCTCTGCCGTCTCTGTGATGTAGTCCATTGCGTGGCATACCTCTTCTTCACTTAAGCACCGCCTTTTAACTTCTGCTGGTCGAGCAAATTTGCGGCCGCATGTGCTGGAAGGCAAATAAAGTTGCGTCGCTCACGCAGAATTTCTGCTACACTTTTCTTTTCACCCATTGTCAAGGCAGAGTTTGAAAGGGCCTCTTAGACTTGTCTTGTTACTTTGAACAGGATCTCATGGACGTTTGAAAGAACAGCAGTGTCTGACTCAGCCTTTGAAATGGCACGGGCAAATGGCTGCAACACATGGAAGGTGTTTTGCACACCTCGCCAAAAGTAGTCTTCATCTAATATAGTTGTCCTTATTTTCCTGCTCACTTGAAGCTCCGCAGCAATTACAGTTTGTCTGTAAAGCTTTTTTGTTCTTCAGTAGGCCTTCCAGTGTTCCAGTGAAATCAAAATGCCCGCCCAGCGAGTTTCAGCTGGTAGTTTCAATGTGTTCTGGTTTAGAGCATAGCACTCTTCTTGCCTCTTAGCAAAGTGAGCCGCAACCACGTGAGAGTTTCTGACATACTTGATTGCAGCCTTGAACCTCTTGCAAACTTCTTACAATGTCACCAGTTTGAGCATGTCCGACAGCAACAAGTTTAGTCAATGAGCGCAGCGTCCAAGAACAGTGATGCTAGGATAGTGCAGACTGACGATTGTCCACGCAGCCTTCACGTTGCTTGCATTGTCGGTAACAAGAGCGAAAACCTTGTCGGTTCGAATTTTCTCCACAACCTTCAAACTCTCTCCCGCGACGTAGTCTCCTGCGTGCCTGTGATCCACCGTCTCCACGACGTTGTAGAGAATAGGCTTTGTTGTAGCCACTACAAAGTTCAAGGAGCTTTCGCCCCGTACATTTGTCCAGCTGTTTGTGAGTACAGTGACCAAAAGAGCGGCGTTGACTTTTTCTTCCACCTGCATCATTGCTCGGGCATACTCGGCCTCTAAGAGTCGTTCACCTAAAGAATGCCTGGAAGACGGTACGAATGCGGGCCTGAGGAGCATGAGCGCTTCTTGCCAGTATCTGTTTTTCGTAACTTATAAAGGCGTGTCACTGGCATAAATCGCTCGAGTCAGCGCCTCATTAAGCTTGCTTTGACACTCTTGCGTCATATTGTCAACGAACGCTTCTATAGAAGTTCGCGGCTTGACATACCTTTCGGCCTCCTTTTGAGAGCTTGGGCTTTCATTTTCCACAGGTGCACGCTCTGATTGTAAAACGTCCACAGATGGGCTCCTGGACCGACATGCCCCAGACTCTGACCTTTTCGGGCCGTCCGATGCTGCAGACCTGATGTTTGGGGGGCACTTCGGACACCTTGCGATGTGCTGCCGCAAGCGGGTTGCGTTGGGAAATTCATATTTGGTTAAGCAAAATCTGCACACCGCTGGCCCCATATCACTGTTTAGCACGTCAAAGTTCCCCTAAACGTTGGAGCGCGGCCTCACCATGGCGCACAGGGCACAGTTAAGAGGGATCCACGGCGCAAGTCCATACTCGAGAGCGATGCGTGCGAGGTTTCGGAAACGGCACTGGGGAAGCTAGAGCGGTATAGCTGCCCCGGCTGGCCTCCCCACGGCGCACAGCACACAGTCTTGATAGATCCACGGTCCACGATAAGTGTCCACACACGTGTACGATGCTCACGACTTTCACCAAGGGGCTGGGAAAGCTAAAGTGAAATAGCTCCTCCTGCTGCCCGTCGAAGCGCGAACGTCACTAACGGCGGGAACGAAGAACTGCGTAGGTGTAATCGACTGTTGCCCGGTGACTAGTCAAAGCTCAACTAAATTGACAAAAGTTGTCGTAAAAGTTAAAAAAAAGTGTATATAATATAATACTCCACCTTAAAATTGGCGGAAATATCTTCGCGGTTTTGGACCTCTCTCGATATATTTCAAATCATTACTGAATTATAGCTGTTGAGAGAATTTTTGGAATGTTTCAAAAATTTTCAAACTTTTATTTCGTAGTTTTTTTTGGCCTTCAAAATTTATTTTTCATCTCTAGTCAGAAGTGAGTGTTAGAGTTCCATGTTTAACCACATGACTCTAGTCATCTTTTTATATCTCTCGACAGTTTACTCAAACCCAATTCATATGGCGGCTGAGTCTTATATTATCTACTCTGACATACTTAATATCTTTTGTAGGAGGTACTAGGTTTGAGAACTCTGTCAAAAATTTGCTCATGCTGCAAAGGGGCTCAAAAGTACCTGTGACTCAGAGCAAGATTGATTTTTTTTCTACTTTCCTGAAAAAGTAATATTTTGTATTTGTCTAGTTTCTGTACTATACATAGGTTGCACGTGACGTCATTCAAAGAGCGCTCCGATGACCACCAGACATGAGGGAAAGGAGGAGCTCCCCTCTTATCAGGACACCCTCTTTTGTGCCTCCCGGATTTGCACAGGCGTCGCTATTCTCCTCCCAGAAGATTATAGAAGATTAACCCGTCACTCAAAATTCTTACAAAAGCAGCTTCCCTCTCCTCCTCTTACATCGTGGTCAAATATATGCGATGTGACGTCAGTGCAACCTATGTATACGTTTGTCTTGAAACTTGTACTGCCCTCTGATTTTTTTATTATGTTGGTGTGTCATTTATGTGGACGCCGTTTTTCCTTTAGACCTGAGTATTTTATGAGTTTGTATGTGTGTTTGTAAGTGTATTTTCTGTTGAAGTGTACCAGCTCATAGACCGATTGATCGTTCCTGGAGACTATGATGAACACTGACGGATTGATTGATTGATTGATGGATTATTATAATTAAAACGCAGGTAGTCAAAATGCTTCTGAGCCATTCACAGGGTGACGCAACGACGTGCTACCGCAGTTAATCGGTGACAGGACACCTAACCCTTTTTGCGCGGTCGGCACTGCACTTCAATCTGCACTATTAGTAACTTAGCTGCAACATCGTTTGGCTTACGAAAAAAACAACAATAAAGCAATGTCAATCAAAGCCTAGTTCATAATTGATGCAAGTGAGCTGGCCACCGTTCAACCTTCTCTCGGTCCAAAAAAGCAAAGGCTTGACTAGCGTGGATTTAAATTTTATGAAAAAGATGTGGCGATAATTTTTGTATTGCTTTTATTTATTGAGGCACGCAGCTTCACTTAAAACTTTAAAATGAAGCAATTAAGATGTTTCGTGCACATCTGAACTCTTGCGCAAGCAGACATTTTAATGTCAATATGGAGTCCAATTGCTGTAAGGGTCATCTCGTCTGGAGTGCTCCATATTGCATCCACTTGGGCACACCGAGCGCAGAAGCTCTCGGGCATTCCGGCAGTACTGATTCACGTCGTAGACCTTGTAGACAACACGCCCTTGGTTAGGTAAGACTGAAAAGAAAGGAAGGGAAGATATTTAAAAAATATATTGAATTTTTATTCGGCGCTTCCATCTGCGCTATTAGTACCTTAGCTACAGCACTGATTCAATTTTATTTTCCTGATTGTGTTTTACAGATGCCAGCTTCTCGGTCGGCGAAGCTGATTCAAGTCATTATATGGTTCAAACAAGTAGGTGAAAGACAGAGAACTTTGTTGCCTGACATGACAGCCTTTCTCATTGATGTCGGTTGACATTGGAAGCGTGCCTGATTTTGTTACAGTGAGGACACACTAATAACCGGTTAATAAATAGGGAAGTATTTTAATGAAAATAAGATATGAACCCCGACAATTCTTCAAGCGGGAGATGATATACATGTTTTTGAAATAATTTGTAAGATATATACTTACTAAGCTTGAACATGTAAGCCGATTCATCCAGAGTTCTTGCTAAAGTGTCTGCATAGAGGCTGAGGCCTAGAGGACGAAGATGTTTCATATTATGGAGAGCAATTGATATTAGAGAGACGAGGTAGTGAGAATGAATGGATGTGTAAAATAATGCGTACATTATTTTGAGCTTGGCATAAATTTACCCTATACTGACATCGATCATATAAAAGTTATCTTTGAAGAAAGTGAGAAATATTATACCCTTATGGTTAAACGTAAAAAGATATACCTTTAGCTTGTTTCACAGTATAATTTCAGACAAAAAGTACAACAGGAGTGAATTGCACCAAAGCCGGTCTATATTTTCAAAATGTCTATAAATATTAAAAATTCCATACGTCTTAGTAAAATTAACGCAAAGACAAGGAAGGAGGGACGTAAAGACAGGATAGAGCGGTACTTACAACTGGCGTTTGTTACTAAAAAAGAGTAAGCTACATAGGTCCTCGGACAATATTCGACGCTTTCTGCCGTTAATCGTGCACCCTATAACCGGCGAATGGTGTTCCGATGACCGGGGGACTGTCGTCATCCAAGCCCATGGCTCTAATTAAGTTTGGGAGTTTAAAACGGAGAAGGAAGCGCGAACGAAGTTCGGGCAATGCATACACCCAGCACCGGCGAAGCCCCTCATCCGGGACTTTCACTCTTTCTAACGCACCAGCAAAAGGAAAAGCGCCAGTAGCACTTTCCCTCTTCTCTTTCGTTCTCGAAATGGCGCTACCCACGATAAAACGGTCTATAGGTCTGAGCCACTGATCTCTATGACTATTTGCTGGATCGCGTTTGTCCGCTCCGCGAATGCGGTCACGGTCGGCCATCTTTTTGGTAGAGTTATATTATCACTATAGCCACTCCATAGTAGCGTGGTGGCGCAATCTACCGCCCGTTAGATAGGGTACACGTTTTCCACCCACACATGAAGGGTCGCAAGCGACTTCGTGGACACCTTGGGAGGAAATAAATATTTTTCACCGAACAAATCCCTGCGCGCCAGGATAGCCACAAAACACTGAAGACTTACCGATGGTAAGTTCTTGTCTTTTCGCAATCGAGGTGATTTGAACAGCGCGCCGCACAACATGACGGCATAGTCGACCTTCCTCTGTCGCATCCATTGAGTTTCAAAAATCTGTTTCGTCGAGCGACTTCAATCAAGCACGAAATATCGCCCACAGTACAGTGTACTAAACCTACTGCTATTTTTATGGCAGCATGCCACCACAGCGCTGTCCGCCATATTACTATGATGGCTAGAGATAATATAACTTTACCAAAAAGATGGCCGACCGTGGCCACATTCCTGTGCATAGGCGGAGATGGGCAAACGCGATCCATCAAATAGTCATAGAGATCAGTGGAAGCTTGATGGCTATGTTACACATCTGCGTCGGCCGCAACAACACTATCCAAAACGACAGAGACAGCCAGGACACCGGAAAAAACCATAATTAATGTTCTGAATGGTGAACGCCTTTGCCGGTGACCATGCCATAGTTTTTTTTTTTTTTACTTTCTGTCGCCTGGGCCGCCCGCACCCAACACGCGGCCGTATTCAAACCTCAGGGACACAGATCGAGATATTGCCGTTTTTTCTCCGTTTGTGCCGCTGACGGAGCACCCCTGATGCATAAACCTCCTTTTTTCATAATCATGTGAGCCTCGTAGATTTCCTTACTTCTTTTTTCCTTGAAACACTTTAAGACTTTTGTGCGGTTGAACAATTGAGTGCAATGGCACTCCCGAAAGTGCACGGCTAGATGTCCCGCAGGTGAAGTCTTCAGCACGAGGTCATGCTCTCTCACTCTAGCGTTGACGCAACGACCCGACTGTTCCCCATAAACGTTTCCACATGAAAACGGTATTTCATAGACTACCCCACAAAAGCAGTCCACATACTTGTGTTGATGAATTACTTTGCATCGAACATTTTCATAATTTTGTCATTTATTTTGGGCAGGGTCTTTTGAGTTTATCGGGTGCGATAGTGCTACCTGGATATCGTACTTTGAGGCTTTTCTGGTCGCTATAAGTGCCCCCCTCCTAGAGAAGTGGACGGCAGAGAGGCGTAGCCCAGGTGACGCGTCGACAGCGACGTGTGTCGATGGCAGCTGCCAAGTGCGCAGGTTTGAGTCGGTCAACAGACACAGTGTCTGTTCGGCCTCCTAAGTCCAGTACAAAATGTTTGTCTCTCCGTTCTACCACCCTGAAGGGTCCATCGTATGGTTGTTGTAGCGGCTTACGAACCGTGTCTCGTCGAACGAAGACGTGTGTAGATGTTCGGAGATCGTGTGGTACATAGATCGGTGTTCGTCGTTGTAGTCTTGGCTGCACTGGGCGTACTCTACGCATGGCAGCTTTTAGTTCATTGGCGTAGGTTGCAGGGTCCGGTTCAGCTTGTGGATCACTTGGGGGGAAAAATCACCTGGAAGACGCAAAGTGCTGCCATATACGAGTTCTGCGGGGCTGCAGTTGAGCTCTTCCTTGACTGCCGATCGGAGGCCAAGTAGGACGAGTGGTAGCTGCCTGCACCAGTGCGTAGAGTCTCCTTGTGCCTTGAGTGAGGACTTGAGTGAACGATGGAGTCTTTCCACCATACCGTTGGCGATAGGGTGATACGAGGTTGTGCGTATGCGGTGTGTACCAAGTAGATGCATAAGGGAGCGAAATAAAGCTGACTCAAACTGCCGTCCGCGGTCTGTTGTTATGGTGGATGGCACACCAAATCTTGCAACCCATCCACTCACGAAAACCCGCGCGATGGTGGCGGCAGTGATGTCAGAAATCGGGTAGGCTTCTGGCCAGCGCGTGAATCTATCGATGCACGTAAGTATGTATGTGTTCCCATCTGAGGGGGGTAAGGGCCCGACAATGTCAATATGGACGTTATCGAATCGTGTGGTGGCCACGGGGAATTGTTGAAAGCCTGTGGAGGTGTGGCGATGAATTTTTGATTTTTGGCAACCAATACAAGCGCGTGCCCATTCTCTCACATCCTTATTTATGCTGTGCCAAATAAAACGCTGTGTTATCAAACGCTGCGTTGCGCGTATCCCAGGGTGTGAGAGACCATGGATCGAGTCAAAAACCTGACGGCGAAACGGTACAGGGACAACAGGTCGCAGCACTCCAGTTGAAACATCGCAAAGGAGAGGGTGATCACCGTGCGGAATCGTAATCTTTAAGAGCTTCAGTTGGTTGGATAACTGAGTGAGCAGGAGGATGTCCTTGTCACCTTGTTGCGCGGCAGCCATATTTGCGAAGTCGATGGTAGGTGATATAGCATTGCAGTCGAAGGTCGATGATATGCGCGACAGGGCATCCGCTGCTGGGTTGTGAGATCCCTTGACGTGTCGGATGTCTGTCGTGAATTCGGCGATGTAAGATAGGTGCCGTGGTTCTCGTGGAGAAAACTTATCGCTTGATGATTTTAAAGCATACGTGAGAGGTTTGTCATCCGTGAGGATAAAGAACTGTCGACCTTCTAAAAAATGTTTGAAGTGCTTGATGGTTAGATATATTGCCAGAAGTTCACGGCCGAAGGTGCTGTAGCGGCATTCTGCAGGTCCCAATTTTTTTGAGAAGAATGCAATCGGGTGCCAGACTGCTCCGATGTATTGTTGCAGAATTGCGCCAACAGCAGTGTTGGAAGCGTCGACCATGCCGTTCAAGGGAAGATTTGGTCTGGGATGGAATAGAAGTGTGGCGTCAGCTAGTGCTTGTTTGGCATGTTGAAATGCCGCTGTGGTTTGGGAAGACCACTCCAGTGCCATGGAAGGTGCTCGCGCACCTCTGAGGAGGTCAGTTAGAGGTTTCAGTATATCAGCGCAGTTAGGGATGAAACGCCTGTAGAAATTAATTAAACCAAGAAATTCTCGAAGTTTCCGAATGGAGCTTGGCTGGGGAAAATTTTGAATGGCGTTGACTTTCTCTTCGAGGGGTCGAAGTCCGTGCTGGTCTAGGCGGTGACCGAGAAAATTGATTTCGGTCACACCGAACTCGCACTTGTTCTTATTGATTATGAGTCCATATTCATCGAGGCGCTGGAACAGAAGTTTGAGATGTTTTAGGTGTTCTTGTTGGTCTATGCTGAAGATGAGAAGGTCATCGAGATACGCATAACAAAAATGCAGATCTCGAGTCACTTGATCTACAAAGCGTTGAAAAGTCTGGGCTGCGTTGCGCAAACCGAATGGCATTCTCACATATTCGAAAAGACCGAACGGAGTAGCAATAGCTGTCTTGGGGATGTCAGGAGGGTGTACCGGTATCTGGTGATATGCTTTAACTAGATCAATTTTGGAGAAGATTTTGGAGCCGTGAAGAGACGAGGTGAAATCTTCAATGTGAGGGAGCGGGTAACGATCTGGTACTGTCGAGTTATTAAGGGCACGATAATCACCACAAGGTCGCCAGTCTCCGGTTTTCTTCTTTGGGACCATATGTAGGGGCGATGCCCAAGGACTCGACGATGGACGTACGATTCCCATTTCAAGCATATGTGCAAATTCTTGTTGTGCAACCTTCATGCGGTCGGGGTGCATGCGACGTGGGCGGGCATAAACAGGTGGTCCGGTTGTTATGATGTGATGGCTTACATCATGTTTGATTGGATGTAGAAAATTGTGAGGGCGTGTCAATGCTGGGAAATCTTGAAGTAAGGTTTCGTATGCAGACTCTGCGCGTAGGCACTCTCTAGGGCGTGCATTGAATGCTGTGAGAGCGATGCCTTGGACCACGAGGTCCGTCGTAGAGTCTACTAGGCGTTTGTTTAGCATGTCAACGAGCAGGTTAAAATGCCGAAGAAAGTCAGCGCCCAATATTGGATATGTAACGTCAGCAACTAGGAACACCCAAGTGAACACTCTTCGTAGTCCGATGTTGATGGTCAACACTCGCTCACCGTAAGTTGCAATGGGTGTTTTATTTGCGGCTTGTAGCGACGAATGCGGTTGCTTGGGCCGACGTGGAAATGCAGATGCGGGCAAAACACTAATTTCAGCACCGGTGTCTACTAGAAAACGTTGTCCGGTATCCCGATCTGTGACAAAAAATAAGCGGCCCGCATTGGTCCCAACACCACTTGCCGCTTCTAGTGGTGGGGGTTGAAATTTTCCGCCGCGGCGCAGGGTAGAGTGCAGTTTCTGGCTTGATTCCCGAATGTTCGGTGGTTCCAGCACACTCTTGGATGCGGTGAGTTGGATCGTCGACGAAGATTGGTGCTGTCACTGCGTCTTCGCGACGACGAGCGAGAGCGCAGCGAGATTGCTGATATGTCGTTTCTCAGGTCCGCCAGCTGTCGACAGAACATGTCTCGAAGTTCGTTATACTCCGAGGAGTGGCTGGAAACTGCTGACGTCAGAACCGGTCTTGAGGGCTCTTGCGTCTGTTGGAGCTGCGCTACCGTTGGTGTAGCCACATCCATGACGGAATCCGCCAGTTGTGCCAGGGCGGCCAATTGGAGATCCGGCGCCGTCGCTAACACCATGCGAACGTTAGTTGGCAACCGTTGAAGGAACAGCTCTTTCAACAACGAAGTGTCAAACGACGAGGCCCTTTCGCCAAGGAGTTGTTGCAGGCGTCTGAGCAATTGTGATGGTTTGCGATCGCCGAGCTCTTCGCTAGTTAAAAGTTGCTGTAGCCGGCGCTGTTCGGATTCTGAGGTGCGTTTCACCAGTTCCTTCTTCAAGATGGTGTAAGGATCCGTTGCTGGCGGGGTGAGGATCAAATCCCGCACTTCAGTCGCAATTTCTGGTGGAAGCGCGGCGACTACGTGATGGAACATACGGATTTCAGAAGTAATCCTATATGTGCAGAATTGGCTCTCAATTTGAGCGAACCATACTTCCGGATCGGCGGTCCAATATTTTGGAAGACGTAGGTGCACCGATGAGAGATCGGCTGAGGCGGAGTCTCCGTTGTTGGCCATGATGGTCGGTTGAAGGTGAAACGGTTCTGCTCCGGGTCACCACTTATAAGTTATTTAATATACACAAAACGAGAAGGAGCCAGCCACCGTTGACCGTTGCCGCCGACCCGATTAGCCTCGAATTCCTCGCGCCTGTCGCGCTCGCGCTTATTGACCACTGGGCTTCTTCGTCTGCTTTTCTGGTCGCTATACTACCTTCTGGAGATTATGTGACAAGCGATGTATGTAGGCCGCAATGGCAGGACGCCGTCTCTTTTCCTCTTTTCGTTCTCTTCTCTGTAACACGAGCAGCCGTTCAGAAACATCAGAGGATCGAATCGGGAAATCCTGCACACTTTAGTCGCTGTACTTGAGCTTCAAAACACTGTCCGGCTGAATATCGACATTACTTTTTTAGTGCCGTGCTGAAGCAACTAGTGACAATTGCTCTCTCTCTGATTTTAGAAAGAGCTGATTAATATGATAAAAAGATTTTTTTTTTTTTCGAGCGTGGGGAATATATTTAACAGAAACGATAATCCCAGATCCAAAGAACTGGAGGGCGGAATTCTCCGGTGTCTCAGCGGTGGACTTGAGACCCTGTGCTTGTTCTAAGAAGGAAGATGGTGCGAGGTTGATAATCTAGCTGCTTTTCGTTGTCAACAGGTCGTTCTTTAAGAAGGACAATGTATTCGTCCACGTAGCGGAAAATGTGGGAGACACGGGCACCGGAGATCATGTTGGCCATGGCCCTGTCACATTTGGCCAGAAAAATGTCGCAGAGGGCAGGGGCTACGCAATAGCCTATGCGTATTCCTTTCTTTTGCATGAATGATGCATCGTTGAACGGGACAACTGTGGCCGACAAGTAGAACTTCAAAAGTTCTAAAAGAGATTAAGACCTGAATGCCACATTGGTTCTGAAAAGAGATGGCCCCGTTTTCCTGGATACATTTCCTTAATGCATGTGAACTGAGAACTGCTTGATGTGTGGAATGGAATAGAACATATCTTCACTATCAAGGAAAAATTAATAGCGGGATAATCTGTGGTTTTGCTGCAGATATTGAACATGTCTTTGCGCTCATTTTGCCAAGATGTATAGCCAACAAGCCAACCAGATGACTTTAATTCATACGTACCTGGAAAATGCATAATTCCTACTCCAAGTCGATTGTCAAAATGGTCCAGCATATATGTTCTGGGGAAAAAAAAGCCCTACTGCTCGGTGTACCATGCTTTACAGTGCAACCATAACTATAGTCATGGTTGCACTGTAAAGCGTGGCACACAGTTCGTATCATGCACCGTTGGAGCACTGTATAGGATACCTTTCTCATGTGGGCGGGTGTATATTGGCCAAACGGGGCGCTGTTTGAACATCCGTTTAAGAGAGCACCAGAGTTCGTTGAAGGGGTGTGCATACTCTCATCTTGCAATGCATTGTGGCGATTGTAAGTGTGAGCCAAGATTGAGTGACACTGAAGTTTTGTTCAAGCACAGGGACCAAGTGTCTAGAGAGATAGTAGAGGCGTACCAAATAAAAAGGGCGGGAACCTCTTGTGTCAGCCAACCGTCTTTGGCACTGCTGGACAGTGAGGTGGCGTTTTTGGATTTTGGATAGCAACACGTGCCATTACGCTGCTATGAAGTGTCTTGCAATACGCAGACGGGGGGTGAACTGCAAAAGATGAATGTTTGCTTTCATGGGTTTTCCTATTAAAATATTTCAGTTGATAGTCAGCGCTCGTCCCGTGTGTTTCTTCTTCGTCCTCATTGGTTTTTCGCGCTGTGTCCCAAGATTAAAATAAACATATGGTTCTAATTAGAAACTTGCCGAGCGTCATTCAAATTAACTAAATCAGTCAATTTTATGAAGATTTGAATCCGGCGGGAAGCGCGGCCGACGCGCTAATTTTTGCGCTCGTGAAACTGGTGCAACGCTGGCATTCGAAAACGCGGATGATAATCTTTTCATTCGGGTTTTGGGACGTCAAGCATTGTGCTTGTTGCCCGAGTGGAAACTATAGCGCTCCGTCGCGCTCATCACGTGCTTCAAATGAACTGGTTTTGATTAGAATAGAATAAGTGCATATTCTTCTAAGACTAAGCTCGGTTGCTTTAGTAGCCCATCGAAAAGATTCAAAGTGTTTCCGCTATTATTTTTGCACGACTCTTATGGCGCGTTCACACTGGAAGCGGATCCGCAAACGCGAAGCGGATCCGCACGTTCTCAACCGCAAAGCGGCTAGGATCAAGCGGTTGGAGCGCGTTTTTGCCAACCGCTTCGGGACCGATTTCTCCCAACCGCTTTCACGAACCGCAAAGCGGCAACCAATCACAACGCGATGCTGACGTTACGTCAGTGACTTTCGAAACAAGATGGCACCTGTCGCTGGTGAGGCGTCCAAGGCGCTGTAGTCCTAGCGTTACAGCAGACAAATCAATGGAGAAACGTGATGTTCACGTCCGTCACTTGAATCCGCCACGAAGAGAATTGATTCGTAATCTTAAAGGGGTTCGCACCGGTGATTTGGTTCGGGTAAGAGTTTGTTTATTATTCCGGGTGCTACAGCCCAAGCTCGCTGCCTTGTTAGTCTCTGCCCGTAGAACGTCGGAACACGCCCCTGATTGACCGAAATGTCAGCTTCTACACCCACTTAGATAGTCGCGTGAAATACTGAAAACTTTCGACACCGTGAATGTCTACCACGAAGGCCGATAGAGACGTCGTGAGCCTGATTGCGTAGCCAACGCATTACCACGGAGCGGGCAGGGTACCTGCGCTAGCTCGACCTGTAACGTTTACTACTAACAAAAGAAATAAAGGAAACATACTCAAGGAATGAAGTGCACGTACCAGACCATGCAGAGGTAATTCATACGGTATTTATTTGAGCTTAATGTCAAGCAAACAGTAGACTCGATCGACGTGCGAGTGACGAGAGGAGAGTCCGCCACCAACGAAGCCACGACCGGCTAGCACCAAACACATTCCCCCGCACCACGGTCCACTCCACCGCTCAGAACTTCGAAAATGATAAGAGCAAACAACGAGGGGGGAAAACTGGCCCCCTATCCCGAAAACAAAGTCAGCCTATTCATGCGCGAAGGGTCCACTTCGAAGAAAAGGTCGGGGACATCCTATTGTGAGTCAGCAAGACGCGCCTAGCTGGGCTTTGCTTGTGGGCGAAGTTGAGGGAATCGCAGGCAAGTTTCGCGGGTCCATGTCCCTTTTTTGTCTGCCTGAACTTGTGACGCGTGCGAACATCCCGAAGAAAAATATTCAGGGTGCCAAAATAGCAATATTTTGGCTTTGGATCGTGGATTATAGTGGATTTTGGATTGTAAAACGGGGTTGCCAAACGCGTGCCTCAAAAGATACGCATGATCGCCGAGAAATCGCCAACCGCCTCTCGCCAACCGCCAACCGCCTCTCGGTGTGTCTGAACGGGGTCGCTCGCGAACCGCATCCGCAGCCGCTTCGCGAACGCGGGTCTGCTTCCAGTGTGAATCCGCCATTACTGTGGTCGTTGTAGCTGCACTCCAGTTAAGTATGTTTCTTCAATTAAGTACCTTGGAACATTTCTTTATACTTTAATGTGTCTCAGAATTCACACGTGTCCTTGATTTTTAAGTGTCTGAGAAGTGTATTGTTAAGAATTGAACCTTCGGCGACCTTCTTCCGAGTTTCAACGCTGCGGAAACGAGTCCCGACGTGTTCAGGACTGTCGCCCACCTGTCGGAGCCTGCCCAAAACGAGTCTCAACGCGTCCGTGACGTCAACGGGACGTGTGTGTGTGTGCGTGTGGGTTCGTGCGCTCCGGAAGGGGAGAGAGGCATGGCCTAACTGCGGAGAACCATGGCTACGACGCACTTCTGGCTACGACGCGGCGGACTTCGCTGCAACGCACTTGGCGGCGGCTTGCTACTCGCACCTGCTGCCCTGGCGGGGAGTGAGGGAGAAAACGGACCCTATATAAGGCGGAGCGTGAGGCTGCTCCGTTGTTCTCTCGGATTTGGACGACTGTATCGCAACCATGTAATTAAACCGTTCGTTACGTTACCAATTCTCCCACCTCCACTGGACCCCTGGGTTGTTCACCTCGGGGAATGGTCGTCGTCACGAGCCAGGAAGCCTCCGGACGTGCGGCTTAAACCCCGCCTCGACCAACTGGTTGGCAGCGGTTGGAATCGGACCATGCGAAATCGTGCTACATCTGTGGGTGAGCGTTTGGACTTTGCTTTGAGATTCGCCAGGCTTCAGATTATGGGTAATTAATTTTGAACTGAGGGAATCCTTAGTGTTTGACTCGTGCGCTAGGTTTGTGTACAACCTCGCGACAAGTTTTATAGCAAAGCCAAAGCTAAAAAGCAGCGATCATGGATCTAATGAGGTTACTGAGAGCAGATTTACTCTGTTTATGTGAAGAATTGGGTGTGGAGGTGGAGCAAAAGATGAAGAAATCTGAGATCAGTAAAGCGATTTCAGAGAGCGCGGAAGCAGAGGAAATTAAAATTGCGTGGGAACTGCTTCAGAACGCTAAGAGCGAAGCTGCAGCTAGAGAGGAACGAGAACGAGAGCAGGCTGCAGCGAGAGAGGAACGAGCGCAGGATGCAGCGAGAAAGGAACGAGCGCAGGCTGCGACAGAGGAGCGAGCACTGAAAAGGCTAGAGCTCGAAATTGAACAACAGCGATTAAACTCGCAGAACAGTAGAGTTGGGGAACCGGTACGAGCAAGTGAGACCGAGTCGTATCAAATGAAGAAGCTCTTGCAGCCGTTTAAAGTTGGGGAAGACGTGGGCCTATTCTTAGTTAACTTTGAGAGGACATGTGAGAAGTTGAGCTTCGCCCCAGAAACGTGGCCGCAACGGCTTTTGACTTTGTTGCCCTGTGAGGCTGCAGAGGTTGTCGCGCGCCTTAGTGCTGGAGACGCGGACGACTACGACAAGGTGAAGTCCAGCCTTTTGAAGCGGTACCGCCTTTCTGCCGAGGCGTTCCGTCAAAGGTTTAGAAACGCACCCAAAAAGAGCAGCGAGGGCTACTCGGAATTCGCGTACGGGCTTAAAACCTACTTGATAGAATGGTTGAAGAGCGAAGAAGTGTACGAAAGCCGAGACAAGGTAGTCGAGTGTGTGTGCCTCGAACAGTTCTTTCGTAGCATTCCGCAGTCAGTCAAGCTCTGGGTGCAGGATAGGGCGGGAGTCGACTCTGTCGAAAGGGCCGCTGAGCTAGCCGAAGAGTACGCAACGCGTAGAAAGCTGAGCGCAGAGGAAAGCGAACCCGGCCGGAGCGGTCAGCGCAAGACCTTCCGACAGGGAAACGGCTCGCGAGAAAACGGGCCCGAGAAGCCCGAAGCAGGACAAAAGGTCCCAGAAAAGAGCGCAGAACACTCGAACGGAGACGAGGCGCGGAAAAGCCCAACAGGGCAGTTCGAGGCAAGGAAGCCGTTCCTGTGCTACAACTGTCAGGAGCCGGTACACACAGCGGCCAGATGTAAGAAACCGCGGGTTGTGTTCTCGTACGTGAACGGTAGTGACAAGGACCTGAAGCTTCTTCGTCCCTATCTTCACGAGCTCCAGGTAAACGGAAAGCCGTGCAGGGTGCTTCGGGACAGTGCAGCGACGATGGACGTTGTTCATCCGTCGTATGTAAGGACCTACGATTTTACTGGAAAGGTAGTTTGGATCAAGCCGCTGCTCGAAAAGCACAGTGTCTGTCTGCCTATGGCGACAGTAAGGATAACTGGCCCGTTTGGAGAGCTAGTGACAGAGGCGGCTGTCTCGCAAACGGTCCCGTTGGAGTATCCTTATTTGTTTTCTAACAGGTCAGATTTCCTGCTGCGCGAAAGGGGTCAACAACTGGGAGAAGGGCTAGTTCAGTCGTGCACGAGGTCCAAATCGCGTCAGGTCGCCCCTTTGTTGACGAATGATCCAGAGCCAGAGGCAGCTGACGGGGAGCAAGCACTCCCAGAGTTGGAGGCAGAAAACCGGGATGAGACGGACCAGGTTGTAGAACAGCCTGACCTCGTAGCACTAGAAAGCGCACGCCGTCCCAACGCGCAGGCGAAAAAGGCGGAGGAAGACGGGATCAGTGAAAGATCTCTCGTAGCTCCGGCGTCACGTAACTTTGGTCCTCTTCTACGAGTAGACAGAGTGTCTTTGACAGTCGAGCAGAAGAGCGACCCTAGTGTGTCAGGGTTTCGCGGTACAGCTCAGAAGAGTGCTAGGACCAATGTGACGGGGCATGAAAAAGGCGGATTGTTTTATCGGCGCTATAAGGACCGCATTTTCACGTCTAGAAATCACGTGAAAATCGATCACTATGACTTCAGCGTAAGAAAAAGGAAAGGAAAATTTAACGGCAATGCCGATGGGTTGAGCAGATTTTTCTGACATCACGAAAAACAGTAGGGATGATCTCAGAGGTCTTTGTCATCCACGGGAATGAGGATCAAAGTGGGGGCGCTTCGTTAAAACCCCCAAAATGACCTCACAAATTGCGAAGAAGTTTTGTCCTTTGTATTTTGTTCATAGTGACCTCTTTGGAAAAATGAGTTTTGTTTTGGCGACAGCGGGTCAATTTGCATTGTTTTGGCAAATTATGGTAATCCGTAATCCGTAATCCAGTCTGGCGGGTCTCTGGCGAATTCCGAGCGTTTGACTGCGGTGTGGCGTGGTGTTGTGGGGGACGTTTCCGCTGATGCCTCCGTTGTAAGAGGTTTGGGAGTTTGTTTAGTGCTTGCAGTGTCTTCTCAAGGCCTACTCCAAGCCCACCTCTTCAGGCCAGCGATTGTACCACCGGCCATTCGAGGTTTCCCTGGCCCCGGAGGGGCTGTTAAGAATGGAACCTTCGGCGACCTTCTTCCGAGTTTCAACGCTGCGGAAACGAGTCCTGACGTGTTCAGGACTGTCGCCCACCTGTCGGAGCCTGCCCAAAACGAGTCTCAATGCGTCCGTGACGTCAACGGGACGTGTGTGTGTGTGCGTGTGGGTTCGTGCGCTCCGGAAGGGGAGAGAGGCATGGCCTAACTGCGGAGAACCATGGCTACGACGCACTTCTGGCTACGACGCGGCGGACTTCGCTGCAACGCACTTGGCGGCGGCTTGCTACTCGCACCTGCTGCCCTGGCGGGGAGTGAGGGAGAAAACGGACCCTATATAAGGCGGAGCGTGAGGCTGCTCCGTTGTTCTCTCGGATTTGGACGACTGTATCGCAACCATGTAATTAAACCGTTCGTTACGTTACCAATTCTCCCACCTCCACTGGACCCCTGGGTTCTTCACTTCGGGGAATGGTCGTCGTCACGAGCCAGGAAGCCTCCGGACGTGCGGCTTAAACCCCGCCTCTAACAGTATCGTTCCAGCTCTTTAATTTCAAAGTGTTTCTTCTATTATCCACTAGGAAGACGTTAATGAAGTCTTTGGCTTACGGTGTTCTAAGATATGGTGTTACATTTTTTTTTATTTGTTCCCGTCAATGGCATGACAAAATCGATATATTTTAAAAGGAACGTTAACGAGCATATCTTTAAATTTGGCACAGTGTTCCAAGGAAAACTTGTTTACATACTTTCAGGTGGCTTGTTATTTGTTTTCACACATTGTAGTACAGCGACACTTTTGGCATACCGATTATAAACTGAGAGAATTTCCCTTCGTAAATTGAGATGAGAAATTCGTTATAAAAATTCATGAATATACACTCGCTATGGAGAAAATGTGAGGACGTTTTATGCCCCAAAGAGTTTAACGCCTTGCCAAATTAAATTTTTTAACGAAGTCTAGTTTTCACATGAAGAAAACTTGCAGAAATTGTATAATAATCGGGACATACATTTCGAAATTGAAGTTCCATCTGTTGACTTGATGCTGTATTGTTACTAATGTAAAGAGTGTGCTTCAACTGTGCCTGGTCACGCCAACAAGCCTTACATTGACCAAGGCAGACCTGCTTTCTTGTATTGCCTTATTTGCTGAATAAAATTCTTCTTCTTCTTCTTCTTATTCTTATTATTAAACGTAAAGTATTCTCACTTTCCAATACAATATTATTTATTATGGTTTTAGAAATTTCAGTAAGAGGCAACCACAGAGGACGTGGGACCCGCCAGCACAATAAAAATGAGGAAATATAGTTTCGATCCAGAGCACGTTCGATCAAAACAAAGCTGGGTAATCAATATTTGCCTTTACCTTCGTTTTGCAAAGCAACAGGAACACGCCAATGTCAGCGTACAAACGCTCCCAAAGCAATGACAATGTTCGTCGTCTACCAGCGATATCACATGAATGGAAGAAAAAGGAGTTCTTAAGTACAATAAGCTGTCTAATTGAAAGAGTATCTTGAGTAATTCATGACCACCGTTATTGTTCATTGTAAAGTAAGTAAAAATACCTTACGCGCTATATCTGGGATTGCAAGCCCAAGGATATACATCCAGAAGAGCTTTAAGTTGCAAATAATCACTCAAGCTTTATGTCCCACATTTAAGACAATGAAAGCAGGCGGTCTTGATACTGCTAGAAGTTTTTTTGTTTTGTTCTTAGCCGCTTTGTATTTGTTTTACCTTCATCTAAAGACTGATGGCCTTCCATATCCGGAACGCAGTGACACTCGTCATTGTACATTTTCTTACTTAATGGAGAATTCGTTTTTAAGCGGAGTAATACGTAGTTTACAGCAACCATAACACCCTTAATACACTTATGATGGATTAGAGCCGGCAGCTATTAGGGGAAGGACGACCTGTTCTTCCCTGGAAATATCATTTCGAGGACTTACGTTTTCATTTCGAAAGATTACAAAAATAGCCAGGCATCATTGTTTGTTTTTTTTTATTTTGAAATTTTATATAATCTTTCCCTGACCTGTTCATGCAAAGTTACTTCTCAGTGAATTGTAACAAATAATTTTCAACTTTTAAATAAAAAACAAAAACAAATAAAACTACTGTGAAACAATTAGCTGCCGTGAACATTTCAAATTTGAAGTTATAGGAATATGAAAAGAAAACGTCATCGTTCCACTAAGCAAACTCGTTCCTAAGAGCAAGAAACCGCGCTCGCAAATCTGTTACATCAGTGCTGGTGGAAAAAGGCTGCCCCTTTTGTTTTATGAAGGGTGTCCTGACTAGCTTGGTGCTAGCCACTTGTACGTGGCCCAGGGGCCCTAAACTCGTCAAACACAAAGTTGGGGCCGAAGTTGACGGAGGGCACCGATTGGCCTATCACGATGATGACTTCGCGCTTTTTTCGCCGACGTCCAATCAGCGCGCTCGCTAACTTTCGGCTCAAACTTTGTGTTTGACGAGTTTAGGACCCCAGGAAGCAAAAGGCTACGACGAAGACCCAAATTCCAGTGAGCTTTATCGATAGCTCCCGCGCCGAAGGCGATAATACCAATAATACGCGCTAGCTTCGCGTATGCGCCTTGCGCACGTCACATGACGTGCCGCGTCACGCTACATCACCCTTTCTGAGAGTGAAACATACTAAAATGACAACAAGTTCAATAGCACTGGTGCTTTCACTCTTCTACCACATCGTGTGAAACGTCATTGAGAGACTGCAGCGCCACCGGCACCTTGTATGCTCTAGAGCAGCGTCATCGGTTGCTGCCGTGGACCGTTTGAACCACCGGGCTTGATGGGCCTGACGTTGAAGCCTCGCTGACGGAAACCATGGTGCTCGTCACTCCCCATGTGTCTTGCACGGGAATGCTCCGCTGCTGTGAATCCGGCAAATTGAATGGCACCAAGTGTCGGCGATTACGCTGGATAACAGCAGTAGGCGTCTCCACCAGATAGAAGCGCGGTCGTTTTGTTTTGGCTACTTGGAATATCAATCTGAAATATAAATTTGATGTTCGTGATCGTGGAGGTCAAATTAAGACAATTTAAGCGTTGTTTCTCCCCTCAAATACAAAACCGCTTCACTTTCTTTTTACCCATAAAAATATTACGTGTTTCATCGCACACGTTACTTGTAGGTTTAAATAGACAATACGTAAAATGGGACGGATTTCGTTGCTCAACTCGAGAGAATTGCACCTCCGAGATTAAAAGCAACATTTAATGAAGGCATCGCTCTCGAAGTCTCGCTGCCTTTTATTTGATAAGCAATGCCTATGGGTTCAATATCCGAACTCAAGACACGAAAAAATAACACGCCAAATAAATACCCAAGAATTATCCGGCAGAGTTGGTGTTTTTCTTTTTCACAAGATTCGATGAATAGTCGCTTCCTTTGTAGCACTGAGCTGGGCATCTGAAAGGAACCTATTGAAATTTGGCCGGCCTACTTTTCATAAAAAAAAGTTAAATTGAGGCGATTAAATTTATAATAAAGCGTTTAGATACTTGCAAGTTGTTTCGAGAGATTCTTTTATAATTTTGTTTTATTAAACTTGACAAAGACAGAGTAAAATTGGCTGTTTCTTTGGCCTTTCTCAAAGGTGTTCCAAATGCATAACATTCGGAACGTCTTTGCTGACGTGTGCCCGTAACCTGATCAGTCCTTCGCACAGAGTGCTACATACCGCACCAAACGGATTGTCTTTGAAATGTCGAGTTAATTGCCGGTGGGCCGCTGTGTAACGGCGACTAGCTTCCTCTCGTTGCTGGGCCCGGCGCTCTCGTTTTGCAGCGCGTCCCTTGCTGCTCCTCCCTTCATCTTGCTGCGCCCTTCGTTGCGTCGTTTTCGCTTTTGGGCTCCTGTTTTGTTCGCCGTGAGAGCGACAGCCAGATCTAATTCGACTCTCGCGGTACGAACGAAGATAACATTCGTAGGCGGTTCGTCTACTAACGCGAGCGAGAAACGCGGTTTGTCTGCTGCGGAGCGTCATTCGCAGACGGAAATAATACAGGAGAACGCCGTACACCATCCGCTAACAGAAAAAAAGTGAAAGCCGTTTACAACTCCCTCTAACGCCCAATTGGAGCGCAGCTCTTGAGGAGGAGGAGGAAAGGGTACTCAGGGGAGGGTATACCCCTCCTCCTCCTCCCCTCAATCTTCAATCTGCTCCGGGGGGGGGGTCACGTGACCTTGGGGGTCACGTGACCCCCCCCCCCCCCCCCCCGAGGTCACGTGACCCCGGGCGGGGGCTCTCGCGGTGCATTATGGGACATTTCCCATAATGCACCGCGCGGTTACGCCGACGGCGACGCCGCTCAAGCCGGAAACGGGCGCCTAAGAGCTGCGCTCTATAAGTTGATTGTCTTTTGCGATTAGAGCACCGCGGTGAAGTGAGATCGTACGCAGCCTGAAATTGCGGTCGTATGCTATTTCACGTTGGATGCCACTAACAACCAAAGCTTCGTTCGCAAATCTGAAGTTGTATTGCTACCCTACGCAAGCTGACAACGACTGGCAAATGAAGGATCGTAGTGAGGACAAGAACATCAGAAGCCACGTGACCTTTCTCGATATTTGTATGTAGGTGAGACGTTCTCACCAAAACGATATCCGATTGTGAACTCGCGTGTGGTCACAAATGTCTTATTGGTTGATTACGCCCGAGCCATGGCGCCACGCCCACTCAGCAGCTCAGAACGCTTTCGTTCACAGCTGGACCAAAATTTGACCCCCGCGCCTATTAGATTCATTTGCTATTCATCCTTCACATGAGCGTTCTGGTGCTCACAAAGCAGCGATAGTCGATGGTAGCCTAAAGAAGGCAGAGCGTGGACTACTATGATTTCGAATCTTGTTTCGTCATCGATTCTACACTGTTTTTATTGGTTGATGCTGCAATCTTATTGGCTACAGAACGATAATGAGATGTTCATAAATCGACACGCCCTATGTTTCTTAAGCTGTCAGTGGCTACAGTTGTTGCTCCTGTTGCTCCTCCCGTCTATGAACACGCGCCAATGAACACGCCTGTGAACAAAGGTGGCCCCTTCAAGAAATATTTCGCATGTTCCACGATTACGGGAGGCATCAGGAAACTGTGCTTCTGTTTACCTGAATGACCCTATAGTTAGTTAGATCTCAAGAAGGTAGGGCGGGGGAAAGGAAGGTTGGGGAGGAGGAAGCAGACGGAGCGATGGAGAGGAGAGGGGGAACCTCCTACTCTCTCCAGCGTTCCGTCTGCTTCCTCCTTCCCGGACTTCCTTTCCGTCGTCCTACCTTCTTGAGTTGCAACGGAGCTGGGACGTAGCGGCGAATCCACTACAGCTGCAGCTGGGACGTAGCGGCGAATCCACTAACCCATTCTTGGTCGGTTGCAAATCTCGGTTCAGTCGTTCATGTGCCGACTAAAGCCAAAAATATCAAACAAGAACGTGCAATGAAACGCTTAATTTCGCGTGTTTTTAATTCGTACATGTTTTGCCTGAGGAGTTATACGCAGGTTTTAAATGTTGGCGTTTGCGACCGTGCCTTTTTCACTACTGCGTAAAAGTGGAACAAATACTGCGCCTTTATTGTTTGTCAATACCAACATTTGGCTTTGCAATCACAATAAGGATTTCGATGTGAAAATTGCTAGTCTTATTGCTATACATTTGTAAGAACAACAAATATTTATTAACTTATATCTTGAGAAAGGTCGGGACGAAGTAATGTGGAAACAGTTTTTAGAATAATTTATTCAATCACCTATTTATGAAAGTAATTAGCAACAAATACTTATTAAAACTGCAACAGGATGACTTGTAACTGTAATTTAATGTTTATCAAGTAATGGGCACAAGTTTGATATGAAGCATGGGTTGAAAACAAACATTTAATGGATTGCCTAGCAAACAATGAAAAATTTAGTGAAAGTGGAGGTCAACAATGTGGCAAGAGAAAATTACAGAGAACATTTGGTCTTAGTGAAAAGTTTTATTTCTACAGTGATTTGCCACCTCCCCCTCCCCATACACTAGACACATATACCTTGCTTATTTCGGCCTTGTATGAAGAGAAACTAGGCAGATTGTGTAATCACTAGCGGTAACAAAAACCGCGTCCCTAGCCCCGCAGATAATTTATTTTCAGCCATTTAGACACACATTCTGACTAAACCACCACAGGGGGCCGCCAGCAAAACGTGACGCACCACGTCCGACGATCACTAGAGCTAACAAAAACCGACGAAAATCGTACGACGTCATTAATACAAATCTTTAATGGGGAGCGCGCCTCGTTATTGCCTTTCCTGTAAAGTTTTATTACGGCGCTCTGAACGTGTAAGTGCTAACTAACACCGCGAGCTACTTTTTCTGAGGTAATGCAATTTTGTTTTGGCTATGCTACTTTGTTGCACATTTTGTTATTTTGACACACCTTATTGACATCACTGTTTCACCCAGTTAAATGACCCAACGTGTTAGACGCGTTGACCAAGTTCTTTCTGCACAGCCAGCTTGGGTGAGTGCGTACATGTACATTTAGATTTTCGTTCGGATTTTGTTCTGCAAAATTTCCTTTGTACTAAAACTGCGGATTATTGAAGTGGTTGGTGAGTACATGTGTGAACGCACAGTACAACGGTTTCCATTAGGTTCACCGAGACTGTCGTGGCACTCGTGTTTCTGAAACAAAGATCAGGTAGTCGTGTTAGTTACAACTTGTGCAACGCAGTTAGTTTGGTTTATCGGATATATGAGTCTGTGAAAGTGGAATTTTACCTAGCCAAATAAAACCATTTTAATTACAGGTTATCTATAAAAAAGTCTTACGCTTTAGCAAAATATCATGTATGTTATCGAAGTGCTCTTTGTTTTTTGGTATAGTCTCATTTTGGAATGGGCATTTTTTAAAATTTAGTCCTGGTAATTAAACAACAGAAAGAAATCAGGGTTTTGCAGCTACCTTTGCTTCCTTTTGCGAAAGATCGTACATGTGAAAATCAAAGTTAACTGTTTATTTCCAGAAATCGACTTCGGATGACCGACACTCAAAATGTTAATGAACCTCTAATCTCACCGCCTTTTGCGGTTCGAAATATTGCGTCAAAAACTAGTGGCCTGTTGAATCCAGGTGTGCTAGTGATGCAAATTTGTTTGGCTGTCAATTTGTTCGACCATGCCTTCCATAATGAAAGAAATAGCGGTGGCAGGTGTATTGTCCCTTGGTAAAGGCTTTCTGCGTGCAGTCATGAGGAGCGCCAGTTCGTCTGCTGCTTTAGCAGGGGTTGCGGTGACGTCAGAACGCTTAGCTCTGATTGGCTCAGATTAGAAGGATAGTGGGTAGACATCAAGGCAGCTAGCAGTGAGGTCTACCCACTATTCCTCCATCAGAGTCAATCAGAACCCGGCGTCGTTCTGACGTCACTGCAACCCTTGCTTAAGAAGCAGACGAACTTGCGCTCCGCATACACTCTAAAAATGCCTGCGCGTCTACTTACCCGCAAAGCACTTGAAGAGTCAATTTCTACGATCTACAAAATCAGCTCAGCAAATGATGAGGCGGAACATCTGTTTAGACCTCAAAATGAAGTCTGCGCTGTGGCATTACGCGATGCAAGCATGACGCTTTGCATTGCGTAATACCACAGCGCAGATTTCATTTTTATGTCTAAACGGATGTTCCGCCTCATCATTCGCTGATCTGATTTTGTAGATCGCAGAGATTGGCTCTTTGAGTGCTTTACGGGTAAGTAGACGCGCAGGAATTTCTTAGAGTGCAGTCATTAGCAGCCTAAGAGACGGCTATGCGTGGCGACTCTCGTTCCTCTTTATTATCGCCAGTGTTAAGTAAAGTACGGCTAAAGCAGCGTATGAAAAAAAGAGAGGTACTTTACTTATAGTAAAGTAGTAAGTACACAGGGTGCAATACACTTGAAGTTAAGTACTATAAATACAATATACTTTCAAAGTAAAGTACATGAACTTTTTAACACACTCTTTCATTATGCCATATAATTTTTTTCCACAGTTTTTTTACAACTGATATGCATTGTCTCTGATGAAATCGTAGGTGCATCAGTTATTCTCGTAAATGGCGTTGTATGTTGGATAAAAGGCAAGTGGTCACAAAGTAGTTGTTTTATTTTTTGCTGACAAACTATTAATCAGGATCAACTTATAAGGCCTTTATTTGTTGACAAAGCATCATTTTGTGATACAAATTTAAGAGAGCGAAATTTGAGGAATGTACTTCAATGTCGGCTGTCGTACTTTTCTCGGAAAGTACCAGAAAAAAATACTTCAAGTAAAGTACAAGCACATGCTCGGAGAATGTACATCAAGTAAAGTACACGTTTTCTAAACTTACTAAAAGTAGTACTTTAAGTACAATGCGCGGAAAATACTTCCCCACACTGCTCATCATGCCACTGCCAATAACACTAGAAGCATTACCCTCCTTGTCTGAATCTGTCAGTGACTACACAAACCTATTACCCTAAACAAAAAAGGGTATGAATTAGGAAACATTGTAAAATTACTCGCCCTACTTCAGTCGTTTTAGGAACCAGAGTTGTAATAAAGCTGCGAACAAAATCAGAACGGAAATCCGGAAGACCATTTACCATTCGGTTGTGTTGAATTAAACCTTCTTGATAAGAAAAAACAAAACCAAAAAAAGCTTATTCCTCCCCCCCCCCCCGCCGCCATACAGAAAACAAAACAACAGAATATTATTCTATAGACAGAACGAAATCAACTCGACGCACACTTTAAAAACGCAGAACCCTTTGCCCCACGGAAATGTCGCAGCTCGCTGCCAGTTCCTTCGTACTGTCAGACAGGAAGTAAGAATAAAATGTTACAAATAGAAAACACGGCCAGGCCAGACGTTACGACAAAATAAACGTCAAGAAAAGTTCTGCTGTTAAGTAAAATTCTCGAGGCGATTGAGACGAAACTAGATGACTTGTTGGACGCTCTTCAAAATCCGAACTTAATTAAAACGAAAACACGAGCACTTCCGAACGGTCTTGATGATTTCAGAGGTTTCTTGTTTAATACTGCTTTGTAAAAGAAGAACATGCAAAAACCTTGAGTGGCAACCAAGAATCCAAGAACTTCGTATCTGGACTGGGTAAAGCGAGAGTGTTGTAATGAAAAATACTTAAAAAAAACACGGAGGACGTTTACAGACAGCCACACTCTTCTTCTTGTCTGGCTGTTTGTGAACGTTATCCTTGTTTTTCTTCTTTCTATCTTAGGCATTTGTATCTGGGTCAACCTTTGACACTTTACCGGGAAAACAAATTATAGAACATCCATCGTATCGCGAGTTGTTCGGGTGCTTTTAGTTTGTTTCTTAAGACTTTGGGAAATAACTTTAAAGAAACGTTAAAAACCACACTCCAGTCATCAAAAATGTGTAATGTGGTTTCGCCACTTGCCAGCCTGCACCGTCGTTAACCAGCATAATCACTGACAACCTAAGAAAGGCTGTGCTTGGCTAATTATGTTAACGCTTTTTGTTTTGTAATTTTTTCTCTGGCGTTCCTATCCGCTGACGTAGCATTCTCACTGGCTGTGGAGGGAAATTAGCATCCTCTGGACGTGCCTCGTCTGCGTCTCTTAGGACTGACTATAACCGCATTTTTTGTGGTTTTATCGACATGGTGCCTGTACAACAGAGGATGCCTGAAACGCTGCGGTTCTTTCCCCCCTTTGTAAATGCCGACACACATAGGATGTATTCTCGACGAATTTACGCGCGTTTCAGCGGGCGTAATCATGGCATTCGGCGGGCGCTTTTTTCAAAGAATGGTAGAGGGGAAGGTCGACAAACCACACACAGCGCTTTTTGTTGGCGTCTCCTTGGCTTTTGGTGAAGTGTGGCCCGACTCGCGCTTTTCATGAAGCGAGGCAAAAGGTAAATCGGCTGCTATATTATTACGTTCCGCAAGGGGACAGAAATAACTGAATGGTAATCAGCAACGAAAGCCTCATTTGCTAGCGCTTGTCTCAAAAATGCACCTTGCAATCGCCAAGTTGCTAAGTCCCGGCAGGAAGACGGCCGCGATCTCTGCTCAAAACCCTCACTTTCATATTTTTTTTCATATCGCCCGCCACACAGACCGTCTTTTCTTCTCTCTCAGTCGCTCATCGCTCGTTTGAAAGAGCGATTGCAATTTCGTACAGTTCGCCGATATACCGGTGAACGCGACAAGCGAGCACCCATTTCCGCGGCTGAGTCAAGCCAGCCAGCCTGCCTCAAAGATAGGCAAGCCAATCCTGGAGCAATTTCCGGCTGTAAACTCGCGCACTGATTGGTCGGCATCGCGCTGTACGCTTGCGGATACGCCACAGCGAAATACGCCTGACCGCCGAGCTCTGTCTCGGTCGGATCGCCGAATACGCGCGCATTTACACCGACATTAAGGCGTCGACTAAGCGCTCGTCACCAACGCCCGCTTTGCGTCGAAATTACGTTTGCCGAAACGCCCGTAAAAGCGTCCAAAATACGCCCCCTGCGGTTCGGCCTTTACTGCCCCCACGAGAATGACTATATGACGGGCGCAAACATGAGAAAGAGGGGAATTCATCAAACAAGCTCTCGACATTCTTATACCACATACGCGAATCCGTTGCTTTGCTGCATAAAGGATCAGTAAAAGCGCGTTTTTTTTTTTGGCTGCAATTTAAAGATTTCACAGGAAACGTGTCGATAAACTATTTAATAGGTAGTTGCTAAAAAGATAAAAAAAAACAAAGCAAAACAAAAGAAAAGAGATAGAAAGAGAGAGAGAGAGAGAGAGCTAGAGAAGAAAAAAATGCAAATAAATTAATGCAATGAAGCCAGTCCATCTCAATGTCGTAGTGTTATTTATTAAGGTTGTACTAAGGGCTTTTTGAGCCAAAACCAATCAGCTTCTAAATTTCGATATTTTTATTCATAATTTGCGGTCTTTGAAGTTTTCTGCAAAGTAAACCATACATTGTTTTCTTTTTAGTTTTTCCAGTGCAGGAAATATGCGTTTTATTCGTGTCATTTTAGTTAGCATGATTGATTCATTATGATCTTAATAATGACATACAACTTAATGTATAGATTCACTTCTCGACACTTTCAATTGAAGAAGTCTCAAAACCTAACTATAGGCACCTGTAAAAAAAAATAACTTGAAATTTAAGTGAAGAATACACGGGGAAAAATTGTGGAGGGCACGACTACTGCCGAAATTCTGATTATATGGTATGTTTTTATTCTTGAAGAAAAGAGCGCGCTTTTAGCTGTCGTAAACTTTTGATGAAATTATCTGTCTCTTAGCTCTTCACCATGAAAGCAGCGTGGCCCGAAAGCCAGGTATATAGACCATAAGACATAATTCAAAAAGTCTTCACACACATGCGGTGAGGCTGTTGCGATCTAGAATAAGCATTGGCTTGATATTTGGAAATTTTTTAAGAAATAACACAATTTATGCGCTTCTATAGGTTTTTGAAAAGCCTCTTCGAATGTTGGTTTTATCATCTGGCACTGATCCTGCGGGTTTATATTTTTCTTGAGACGTTTCGCTTAGACAAGAATGCAGTCCTCAAAAATAATTTAGAAATATAATAATGAAAAAATAATAAAAGATTCTTAGAATGCTCGTAGTTACTGATGTACCGTGTTGCAAAAGGAAGATTAAATAAATCACATATTAAAAAAAGGACTGCACAAAATATGGACAAAGCCACAACAACAACGCACGACGAACCGAACAGTGTGAGCAGTACCTTAGGTACACCGAGGATTTTTACTGAGAAATACCACTTGGAACACAATGCCCTGACGCATGCGCACTAGGTCGTTGAGAGGCTTAGGAATATTCAATTTCCCATAAACTGGGTTGAAAGAAGTAAAGCAATAATGCATAAGGACAGGTATATATTCACAATAAAAATCTGTAGCCAGAAAAAAAAATTGAATCAATAAGACGAACGGCATTGAAGTCTCAAATTGAGTCTTGTGCATTGTGCGGTTTCGACTTATAGATATTATAGAAGTTATAGATAAAAAATGTGACAAATATTGATCTTTTAATAACAACACCGGGAAATCTAGCACGGTAACGTATTTTTGTACTTTTTATAAGTACCGACATTGATTCATTTGAAGCTAAAGTGATTTGTACATGTCATAATAAAAGTTCCCAATTTCCTTATCACATCGCCATGTATGTTGTTACGTAGTAATGCAAGGGCAAGTATGTGTGGACAGAGGTGCCTGCTCTTTGGAATTCCTGCTTTAATTTCCGCATGCAGGAAATTAACCCGGGGTTAGGTAGCGTTTACCCTGCTTTGTGATGACTGAGAAAAGGAGAACACATAGGAAATAGGAAATGCAATGACATTATTATACAGACAAGTTCTTCCGGGTACAACCTTTGGCTGAAAAACGTGTCATATGGGACGCTGCTTTGGAGTGCGCGTTAAACAAAAACCTCCAACGATTTATTTCGTATATATTTTATGCTGATTGGCGAGAAAATGAAGTAAAGTTTCAAACGTTTTTTTGTGGTTGGAATATTTTCACTTTCTGAGCTCGTTAAAGCAGAATTCTTGCAGTAAACCAAATAAATTAAGAATTCTTTTATATTTATATTTAGCATTAGTAAAGTTCTTCTAGCTCAGATGTTATTCCTATCCGAGCATGAAGTAAGGATGTGATAAAACAGATTCGAATAGTTATATACATTGATACAAAGTACAATATCGAAGCTGCGAATCGGCTTACGGCGCCGAATTTTTATTAACCATACATTTCCGCAGGGACCTCTTTTTTTGTGTTGAGTCTCCGCATTGGCACATGAAATGCAACGTAGAGTGGGTCTGTTCCACTTTATGGCCCCTTTTACGAGAAATTCCTGGGGCGTCGCTGATTACCCCATCTTCCTTGTGAGGTAAGGTCCCAATACTTTCTTGTAACCGAAATGCAAACGAATGTTAAAATTAATGTGCTCCTATGGCTTCTTCCCAAGAAATCGCGGCATACCGTTATATTTTTGTTTTTGTCGTTACAAGTAGGGCTCCATAACAACCTCAAAGTGTCCTAGGCAAAATAATACAATTGGTACATTCCTACTAAAAGTAATGAGACATAACTTATGTTATTATCGAAATCTGAATTGGGATTACTTTTTTTTTTGTTTTGTACCCGGGAGAGGTATCTAAGTAGTTCCATCCTGGGAGTAAAGTTTCCTTAACTTTGCCACTTCTTTGCCCTCGTTTTGAGATGAGTCTTCTCAATGCTCATTTTCCTCACTATGTATTATGGGTGACTTCATCTCAAATCGGGAAGGCTAAAAGGGTCTAAGTTTTATTTCTGACGTGAAAAATATATGTTTTGGGACCATTTCTCAAATGAAGGAGGGCGCAAACCGCATGTTCCCCGGAGTTTTTATTCTCGAGTTACGAAGCGTAGAAGCCGCAGTGGCAGAAACTAGTATTTTTGCCTACCGTCGCAGGTCGCGTGTTTGGCATCCTCCGCTGGCTCTAGTTTTTTTCCTCCATCTTTTTAACTTCTTTCCCTCATTTGAAAGGTACTTTAAAGATACCTTGACGTATTCAAACATTTTTAGGAGTTTTATTGTTTTCTAAAAAAAAAGCAAAAAAAAAAACCCGTCAAACTCGTCACTCAGGTCAATTTGTGGTCAACTTTAACAGGTCGTTACTTTGTCTGTACTTAAGATAAATTTTTGTTTTTTAGCTCTATAGAAAGCCCAAAGCAAGCCAATTATAGATATAATAATATAATTATGATCTGCTGACTAGCCGTTCTGCTGCCCTCACGTAAACGTTGTGAAAAATATAACATATTGAAAGTTTAAGGTCGATTTTCTAAAAAGAAAAAGTTTTGTAAATTTTTTTTAAAATTTTTTTAGATAAATTAGTTGACTACAAGATAAACAATCTAGCAATGTAATATTTTGGTTGTATGTTTTCTATTTGAGCCGCAATTACGTGAAATGTGTGCTCATTTGACTAAAATACAGCAATTTTACCGGGATTGTGCGCCTCTACAATTTCGAAAATATGTTTTAATTTTGTTTAGTTTTCAAAAAGGAACGTAAAGTAGGCGAACTTGTGATATTCACTGTAATTTAAAACTTGAAATAAGAGGGAAACCACATAAGCACACTACAAAACAATGAGTAACAAGTATACACAAATCAAAAGGCAAAGCAACAAGTCAAAAATTGTTTATTTAAAGAACGGTTCAAATCAAACGATGGTGGCTATCCATCACCCAACCTTTTACGATTGAATGATACATTCTCACACCATTCATATATTGTACATAAACCTTCGGGAAATATGCGCCGGTTTTTTTTATCCTCACATCTTGCTGATCGCCGATGGTTGACTGCACAATCCGTGCACCTCAGTAATGTAGAAACGCGCGCGCAGAACCAATAAAAAACACAAAAAACATCGATAACACATTTTCCAAAGTTAGTACATTTTTTTTACTAGTTTGACGTAACTGCGAATCAGTTTTCACACTGTGTATGAGCCACGCGGTCCACAGTTGCAGTTTTGAAGATGCCGACACGCACGCTAAATTTCGGGACGAAAAGCGGTACACGTGTATGCAGCTACTCTGTGCTTTCGCAAATCTTTTCTAGGGCAAAGTTCAAGGTGCCTTCTTCGAGTGTCTTCCTCCACACGTGTGAGGATCGGATGCCCCTTGGTGGGTTTACCTTCAACCACTCTTATTTCTTGAGCTCCCGGAAATGCGTGAGCTTCTCTTTGGCAATTGGCAGTAGAACGATCCCTTTGACTTTCGGTCTGAGTGCCTCAACGAAGCTTTACGCATTCGTTATGGAATACAATCCTGTAGTTGTCAAGCACGCCGTCCACTTCATCACATGAGCTTTTCCCGTGCCCTGATGCGGAGAATATTCACTTGGCGGTGACATTGCTATTTTTAGGGGCGAAGCTCCTTAGAGGCTAGCCATGTCCGTATGTCCGTCCGCCGTAGGCCCGGCGTCGGGTGCTCGTGCTTCTGCTCGTGAGATCACGTGCTCACGAGCACGTGAGCACAAGCTCACGTGCTCGTGTAGAGCAAAAAAAAAATTGAAAAAAAAAGATGAAAAAAATTATGAAAAAAGAAAAAGAAGAAAAAAAAAGAGTAGGGGGTTCTGAGATGCCATCCCATCTGTCTGCTTAAAAAAAGAAAAAGAAGAAAACCACACATTCTCCTACTGACATGAATGAAAAGGCTCAAAGAAAAAGAAGAAAAAAAAGAGTAGGGGGTTCTGAGATGCCACCCCATCTGTCTGCTTAAAAAATAAAAAGAAGAAAACCACACATTCTCCTACTGACATGAATGAAAAGGCTCGGCATGCTGCGGCTCGGCGTCTACGCAGACAAGCACCACCAGAGCTTCGCCCCAAGCAACATCATTCACCACGTGGAGATGCGGTCAATTTTTTTTTTAATTCGTACACCTGGTGCCTGTTCTTGAAATGGCTTGCAGCACCGTCTGAAATATAAACGAGTTGCGTGAAAATAGGCAATACTTCCTCCAGCCGCCCTTCGACGACGTTGAGCGCAAAGAACGCATGGAACGAGTCATGGACGATGTCGTCGCTCACTACGCCGAAGCAAGCGTTCCCTGTTCTGTTGTAGCCACGCAAGTAAAGATGGAAACCAACTTGCTCTTCCATTGATGTCCTTGCACCGCGCGCGGGATTATGACACTCCACTTTTCAGCTAAATCGAAGTGCAAGATGACGGCACGTTGAATTCACATGCGCTTTCTCGAGCCATGTGGCTCTTCGCTGGGCGCGTCTGATGAAGAATTGAGGAATGTATTTTTTTGTTCAATTTTGAATCTCGTTAAAGAAATACCAGAAGATTTATGCACAAAATTTGAATGGTGGGAAAATTTATCATTCAATCGTAATAGGCTGTATACTGAGTAGTCATCCTCGTTCAATTTGAACCGTTGTACAAAGAAACAATTTTGGCATGTTGCGAGGCCTTTTGATTTGTATATACTTCTTACTCATTCTTTTGTAGTGTGCTTATGTGGTTTCACTCTTATTTCAAATTTTTAATTACAATAAATATCACAAGTTCGCCTACTTTAAGTTCCTTTTTAAAACGTAAACAAAAATTAAAACAAATTGTTTAGCTGGGCTTCTTGGTTCATGACTGGACATGAGCGCCAAAGGGAAGGGGACAGGTGAAGAAGTGGACGACAACACGGCCCGTGTTGTCGTCCACTTCTTCACCTGTCCCCGTTCCTTTGGCGCTCACTTCCAGTTAAAAATTAAAACATATTTTCGAAATCGTAGAGGCGCACAATGCCGGTAAGTTTGCTGTATTTTACTCAAATGAACACACATTTCACACAATTGCGGTTCAAATAGAGAACATACAACCAAAATATTACATTTCTAGATTGTTTTGTTTTCTTGTAGTCGACCATTATGTCTAGAAAATTAAAAAAAAATAAAAATTTGCCAAAATGGGGTTTATGAGAAAATAATTTTCAAACTTTCTACATTTGTTATTGTTTTGAACGCTTATGTGAAGGTCGCAGAGCGGCTAGTCAACAGATCATAATGATATTATTATATCTATAATGGGCTTGCTTTGGGCTTTCTATGGAGCTCAAGAAAGAAAATCTACCTTAAGTATAGAAAAAGTAATGACCTGTCAAATTTGACCAAAATGAACCTGACTTACGAGTTTGAAATTTCTGTTAGAAAACAAAACAAAAAAAAATCCTAAAATTTTTTGAATACGTCAAGGTAACTTTATAGTACCTAATAAACGAGGGGAAAAAGTTAAAAGGGTGGAGGAAAAAACAAACTAGTGCCAGGAGAGGGTGTCAAACACGGGACCTGAGACGGCAAGCAAAGATACTAGTTTCTACCACTGCGGCTTCTACGCTTCGTAATTCGAGAACAAGAAAATCTTAGAACATGCTGTTTGCGCCCTCCTTCATTTAAGAAATTCCCCCAAAACATACATTTTTTTTGTCCAAATTAAAAATTAGGCCCTTTGAGCCGGCCCGATTGGAGATGAAACCATCCCCATATATATAATAATTAGGGATGTCGCGAACCACCCTAGGTTCGAATTCGAAAGGTTTCGATGTTTTCGAACCGAACTGAGCTTCGAATTCGAAAGATTTCTATATTTTCGTACCGACCGAGGTTCGAATTCGAAAAAATTCGCAACTTTCGAACAACGTAGAGTTTCGAACTCGAAAAGTTCGAAGCTTTCACGGTTTCTAAAAGTCCGGGTTAAAAAATATCGAATATTTTTTTTCTTGAGGTTCGATAAATTCGAAGATTTCCAACTTTCCCAACTTGAAATTCGGGAGATTCAAAAAATTTGAATATCTTGGGATCTGAAGTTCGAAAAATTCGAAGATTTCGAAACTCTTCGGTTCTAAAATTCGAAAAATCGAACGCTTGAAATTTTTATATACATAAAGTTCGAAAACTTCGAAGATTTCGAATTTCTTTCTACATAAAGTTCGAAAAGTTCGAAGGTTTCGATTCTCTTTTAGAGATAAATTAAAAAAAAAGAAAAAAAAAACTTAGAAGGTTTTGACTTTCTTCTAAGTCCAAGTCCGGTTTTCATGTTCCTCCACAGTTTCAGTTTCAAATAACGCTTTCACCCCTCACTGGTTTTCACGAAATCTGGTTTAGAAAAGTTCGGGTGTGATATTTGGACTCCGCGAAGTTGGTCAGGCAATTAAATGAGACGACGAGTGTCCCGGTTTTGTTGGAATATTTGCCAGTGCAGAGTGACGTGTGACCATCGATCAGTAATTGTGACTGCCAGACGGGCGGGGGGGGGGGGGGGGGGGGGAGGGGTTTTTAACGTGCATCACGCAGTAGTGTTCACACAAACGCACTGTTTTACGATATTCACCCAGTTCGAAACGGCCAGGGGCGGGCAGGAGGTTGAGGCTCAGAAAACCTTGAAGCGATCTGGCAAACTACCACCCCACTTCCTTGCACGCTTGTAGTAATCCGATCGAACGCCGCCCGAGTGACGCTGGCATATAGTAAGTGTAGTTTGTAATTGTTCTGGAGATTCATTTGCCGGGACGGAGGAAACGCCGAGCAAAAAGCACAGAAGCCGACACAATTCGAGGTCGAGGAGCGTTCTACCATACCAGTGGCGTCGAAAGAAGAAAAACAGGAAGGAAGGGGGGGGGGGAGGGCTGGAGCACCCCCCCTCCCCCCACTTTTAAGATATTTCGCACTGTTAAAGAAAATAATACGGGGGGAAGAGGGCGTGGTCGAGCTTATTTTAATCTGAAATTATTTATGCATATGTATAGCTACTGTCGCTCTTCACTGCATAAAAGATCGCGTAGATGGTCTTTGTCGGAAACTCGTTGTCAGAAGGCACTACTTGTCTCATGCTTAGTAGTTCAGAAGTTCAAAGCTATGTCTTTTCGACCTAAATAACAATGGCATTGGTAAAAACAACAACAACAACAAGAAAACATGACAATAAATGCGGAAATAAAAAGCTGGACAAAAAAAAAAAAAAATCTATCAAGAACCTGCGGGAAGTGTTGTATTCTTGCATATTCGGAGGCTCAGAACTTTGAAAGAGATTGCTCCTACGAAAATGTGCACAGGATAAAAGAAACACGTCCCAAAAACGTGAAACGAAATAAAAAAAATGTAATTTTTTTTAATGACGTGCTGAACTTGAACAGTATTAGAAATCATTCACCATGAGTTAATTTTTTCCTCAACGTGAAAAAAACAATAAATACATTATTTTGTATTCTGCCGATGACAATGATATGTACTGTCTGTGGTGTTAATTTGAATACGATAGCTCAAACAATTTAAACCAAAAATATTACCAAGTTTAGGGCATAATTGCCCGTAGATATGGATTTTTTTTTAAAACTCATCTTGAATAACAATAATCATATCGTAAGACAATACTTACCTAGGCTACACATAGATTATTCTAAAAAAGTTTAATATCTCTACCATAAATAGCTTCGGCTATAGCGCGCTTCAAATATGGCAAAAACGACAATCGTAAAAAACACGTCGTCCTTCCTCGCTCCTTCGGGAATTTATTTCTTTCAAACTAAGCATGCCAGAACATTGAAATAATTGGCATTGTCTTTCGCAAGGAATGCGGCACTCCATGTAAAAATTCGAGAAAAAAAATTACGAATGTTCCTCACTGCTTGAATTCAAATGAAACCGTCCGCTGATCTTTCGAAGTTCGACGAACTCCAAACTTTTACCCTAAAGGTCAGAAGTTAGTTGAACTTTTGAATTTTCAGGATTCGAAAGCTCGAAACTTATCGAGTTCTCTAGACAAGTAAGTTCGAAAGTTAAAAAAAAAAATATATCGAATTCCTTAGCTTAGGAAGTTCGAAAGTTCGAAAAGCTTCGAAATGTTTAGTGCAAGAAATTCGAAAGTTCGAAAATCATCGATTTTTTGGTCTATGAAGTTCGAAAGTTCGACAAGCATCGAAGTTTGCACCGTAATAAGTGCGAAAGTTCGAAAAGGATTGAATTTTAGCGTAAAACGTTCGAAGGTTCGGAAAACATTGTATTTCTGAACGTGCAAAGTTCGAAATTTCGAAAAGCGTCGAACTTCTTAGTTTAACAAGTTCGAAAATTCGACGGAAGTCGAATTTTCCAATAAAGAAAGTTCGAAAATTTTAAATCTTTTGAACCTTTCGAACCGCTTGATTCGATTATCGAAACTTCGGTTCGAAATAGTTCGCGGCACCCCTAATATATATATATATATATATATATATATATATATATATATATATATATATATATATATATATATATGTGTGTGTGTGTGTGTGTGAAGTAAGGTAAATATAAAACAATGGGCCGGGAAAAGTTAATAAGTCAAAGATGCGTACTGACGGAGTTACTAATGCAAAGTTTATTACGACCCATTAAAACTTTGGTTTGGGCTAGTTGGTCCATGGTAGGTATAAGGTTTAAAAGCGCAAACAGACAGGGACAAGAGAAAATAACACAAACGACAGGGACAACGCTCTTGTCCCTGTCTGTTAGCGCTTTTAAACCTTCATTACGCGTTTCGAGCGGGGACCGCTCTTCACCTGATGAAGAGCGGTTCCCGCTCGAAACGTCGTAATAAACTTCGTATTAGTAACTCCGTCAGTACGCATCTTTGACTTATATATATATATACTGGGTGTTTTTTTTTTAAACTTAACAGATTTGTTTAAACAATGTGAAAGCCGTTTACAACTCCCTGCAACGCCGAATTAGAGCGCAGCTCTTGAGGAGGAGGAGGGGGTCAAGTGACCTGGCGGGGAAGTGGGGTCACGTGACCTGGGGGAGGGGGTCACGGGACTTGGGGGGTCACGTGACGATGACGATGTCGATGACGTCATCAGTAACGTCACTGATGACGATGACGATGCGGATGCCGATCATGTCATTGGTGACGTGCGTCATCAGTGACGATAACGATGACGATGACGTCATCAGTGACGTCACTGATGACGTCATCAGTCACGTCACGCGTCCCATAATGCACCGCGCGGTTACGCCGACGGCGACGGCGACGCCGACGCCGACGCCGACGCCGCTCAAGCCGGAAACGGGCGCCTAAGAGCCGCGCTCTAAAAAGCCGTGAAAGTTACACTTATGCGGTTTGTGCAGGTGAGTTATACGGCCACGAGGACATAGTATAGGGGGTTAATCGTAATGATCGGTCGACAAATTAAGTAACATTCGTTATTTAACTTTTAGAGCGCAGCTCTTAGGCGCCGTTTCCAGCTTGAGCGGCGTCGGCGTCGGCGTAACAGCGCGGTACATGATGGGTAAATTTCCCCGCTAAATTTAGCGGAAAATTTTCCCAGCTAAATTTAGCGCAAAAATTTCCCGCTAAATCTAGCGGAAAAATTTCCCGCTAAATCTAGCGGAAAAGTTTCCCCGCTAAATTTACCGGAAAATTTTCTCCGCCCCCACCCCTCGAGGTCACATGACCCCTCCCCCGAGGTCACGTGACCCCCCTGGTCACGTGACCCCCCGAGGTCACATGTCCCCCCTCCCCCCTTGCCTTCCCCTCCTCCTCAAGAGCTGCGCTCTAATTCGGCGTTACAGGGAGTGTTAAACGGCTTTCAATTTTTTTTTAATATAAAAATTAGAAACTTACAATACAATAATCTTTATTTTTCCAAAAGTACTGGAGGGGTTCTCAGAAAAAAGCTTCTAAAGCAGCTTGGATAAGAAATATATAAGACACTTTATCAGGAATATAAGAAAAATAAAACAAAGTCACAAAACGCTGGAGTAGCAGAAAACTAAAATTGTGTAGATGTTTATGTTGTCCGTGAAGCATTTATTTAACACGTACGGTACTTTGTATTGCAATGACTGGAGGTTGTAATTTGTGCGGCACCGAGGAAGAAGCCAAGTGTCTACACGAAGTGTGTTTAGAATACTGGCATGTTTCTCAAGTTCATAAATAAAATTTAAAAATCTATGAAGGTTGGTGATGAGAAACGAAGGGTACAGAGTAAACGATAATTGTATATGAATTCTACGGGAAGTATTTGATATCTAGAAAATAATAATTCTTTATGGTATCTATATGAGACGCCCGCGATATAACATAAAACTTTTTTGCAATAATAGTATATTTTGAAGGTTTGTCTTAGTTGTCGGGGCCCATTCAAGATGACAGTAACTTAAATTGGACACAAATAGTGGGTAGTAAGGTTTTAACGTAATACTGATTGGTACAACATTACGACAGCCGGTCAATAATGCCAACAACTCGGGAAAGTTTAGCAATTAGATAGTTAACATGGCAATCCCACATCATATGTTTGTTTTTACATAGAATTTCTTTGCATTAGTATTTCTAAAAACAGTTCAATCAGTGGTTTTATGCTTCATGTAACCGAAGTTAAAGTGTTAGCGTATGTTGATGATATTGCAGTATTTTATTGCTCCATTCGCGAGAGTATTGTTGAGGTCGTTCACACGCTTAAAGGGGCGATGCAACAATTTTTCTACTTTACGCAAATACCGCTTAGAACGGATCCCTGACGTTAATGACCTATGAAACACGCGTTCGTTTTTCACCCCACGCAATAGAAGTCTCCGAAAAAAAATTAAAGAAGAACGAGCAGCGTTCACCCCCTCAACTCGCAGCCAGAACAAGAGGCCACGTGATCTGGAGCCGATTATATGCCGCCAATGTTGATCATAGCCACGCGCTAGGGGTTGGCAAAGCAGAGAACACGCGCTGAGTTCCAGACATTGTTATGGCTCAGCTATTGTCGTCGTTGCAGCGATTGGACACGGGCCACTACCCGAATGCTTCTCGAGCTAGCAAATATCACGAGCCCAAATCGAGTGCCCACGCAATGCTCTGGGTCCAATCTATGAACAGCATTCAAACGACGTCATATGAGTGTCCCCACTTTACTGCAATCCCCGCTTTACGTCATCAAATTTTGCAAAGGAGAGATTGAATGAAAATGATCGCTTTTGTCTCTGAAATTACACCACAACAAAGGAGCTTCATGGTGAGCGGCGTTGCGTGCGAGTAACCTTGAGTCCCACTAGTGCCAGTAAGCTCGTGTAAAGTGAAAAATAATCCAATTGAATATCGTTGCACCGCCCCTTTAAATTTTTTTGCGAAGTTGGTGGCACCTCTGTTAACAGAGCGAAGTGCCTGGGATTTTGGCATGGAGAGTGGAGTTCTACTCCGTGGTCGTTTGACAACATGCAGTGGGTGACCACCCCCGTAAAATATTTGGGAGTGCCTCTAGAAAATTATCGCGACAGCGAACCCAATTGGCGCGGGCAGGCGGTGGAGCTTCGCGAAAGGGTAGAAAAAATTCGGAGGTATGATCTGTCTATTTTTGCACGGGACGCAGTTTGCATTTTTTTAAGCAAACTGTGGTACGTTTTACAAGTCTTGCATTGTTCTCGGGTAACTGTGTAGAAATTGCACCGGGTATTTGCAGTGTTTATCTGGGGCTCCTTGTGGGCCAGATACGCGCTGAGTTCCAGACATTGTTATGGCTCAGCTATTGTCGTCGTTGCAGCGATTGGACACGGGCCACTACCCGAATGCTTCTCGAGCTAGCAAATATCACGAGCCCAAATCGAGTGCCACGCAATGCTCGGGTCCAATCTATGAACAGCATTCAAACGACATCATATGAGTGTCCCCCTTTACTGCAATCCCCACTTTACGTCATCAAATTTTGCAAAGGAGAGATTGAATGAAAATGATCGCTTTTGTCTCTGAAATTACACCACAACAAAGGAGCTTCATGGTGAGCGGCGTTGCGTGCGAGTAACCTTGAGTCCCACTAGTGCCAGTAAGCTCGTGTAAAGTGAAAAATAATCCAATTGAATATCGTTGCACCGCCCCTTTAAATTTTTTTGCGAAGTTGGTGGCACCTCTGTTAACAGAGTCAAGTGCCTGGGATTTTGGCATGGAGAGTGGAGTTCTACTCCGTGGTCGTTTGACAACATGCAGTGGGTGACCACCCCCGTAAAATATTTGGGAGTGCCTCTAGAAAATTATCGCGACAGCGAACCCAATTGGCGCGGGCAGGCGGTGGAGCTTCGCGAAAGGGTAGAAAAAATTCGGAGGTATGATCTGTCTATTTTTGCACGGGACGCAGTTTGCATTTTTTTAAGCAAACTGTGGTACGTTTTACAAGTCTTGCATTGTTCTCGGGTAAATGTGTAGAAATTGCACCGGGTATTTGCAGTGTTTATCTGGGGCTCCTTGTGGGAGCGATCAAGAAGGACGACTCGTTTCCGGCGCGTACGCAATGGGGGGGGGGGGGGGGGGGGCTCAGTTTGACGCATTTGTTTTTACGCCAGGTTGTTAATCGGTTCATGTATTTTAGTGACATAAGTGACCCTTTTTTGCGCACCGTTTGTCAAGTGAGAGTTGCGAGCAGGTTGCCTGAGTTGATTGTTTGTACGTCTACGATGTCGGGTGCCATTCATGGATATTTAAAGGAAGTGGTTGCCTTATGTAAATTTTCGTTATCCCGTTTTTCAGTTGAGTATTTGAGTGAAGTTCCTCGGAAAAGATTGTATAATGCTGTGTGCAATAGGGTGTTCCCTGTACCTCTATACAGAGCCTTCTACTGTGCAGGCCCAGGGCAAGATGTTTTGAAGCGCGTTAAGAGTATGGTGGTGCCCGCAGGCACCAAAACGTTCTTCTTTAAATTACATTCAGGTACCCTTCCTGTCAAGACGTGGCTAAACGAGAAGGGACTTTTCGTTCACTGGGGGGATCACTGCTTTTTATGCAAGAAGCCAAAGACGGTCGAACACGTGTTTTTTGGGTGCTGGGATGGGGTCTTATTCTGGGACGTCCTCCAACGTACCCTGAAGAAGGACCTTCCCACAGACGCGCGGGGAATTCCGCTATCTTTCGGTTAAAACGAGGAAGGTTCTCTTTTTGACCTGGTTATGCTGTTGGGTCTGCACAGTATTTGGAAGTCCCGAATGGCTGTACACAACGCCGAAAGCAATGTGGGGGAGGTGCGGGAATATTTTCGTGAAAGTGTATCTTTGTTTGTTGAATTCAACAGAGCACAAAAGTGCGAGCCCGAGTGGCTTCCGTGCATTGAGGTACTTCAGTCCATGAAACAATTTTAGCACCGGCACCACCTTGGTCTGGCTTATTTTAGCCTTGCCCTGTTTCCTATCTTTTGAGCGGTATGAGTACCTTTTTACAATGCAAATATCCGGCAATAAAAAAAAAAAAGAACAAAAAGGAGTGGTGTAGTAGTAAGCACATCCGACCGGACATTGGGAGGTCCAAACTTTTGCTCCGCCGTTTATTTTGGCTTTCGGGGGCTTCGTAAACATTGATTCATTCCATCAAGTACGGTTCAATCATCATCATATTTTAGAATATTTCCTCTTCGGAGACCACCGTATGATGATGGAAAATGCCCGTGATATATATATCGTTATGGCAGAACGTAATTTGGAGGCCTTCTTTCTTCAGGTTCTGCCGTCAGCCTCTAATGGGTTTCATTTCTTCACGCACTCACTGTCTCGCCTTCTTTTTTTTTTCGCTGTTTTGCATTTTGCACGATACTCTTTGCGGTGTGAGCCTTTGTCTTGCACAACACTCTTCGGTGTGAGCGTTCTTGTTCCAAAGCACGGCACCCCTCCCTGTAGAGGTTCTCATGCCGAGGCCTGCATACATGTTCCCTAATGGTCGGTGGTACGGTGCGAGACGATCAAAATGGACAGTCTGGGGTTTATGGTTGTTAACATGGCAGATCCGGTAGATAACGCCGTTCAGTTTCTTGATGATCTCATAGGGGCTATCCCAATTTCGTTGTAGTTTTGGACAACGACCTTTGGTTCTACTTGGTCTGTACAGCGACACCAAATCTCCAGGTTCCAGTTGGTAGCTGAATGCATTTCGATTGTTGCGAGTTTTTGCGTGGCCGCTGCTGAGTTGTAAATGCGTCCGTGCGACGTCATGGACGCATTCCAATTTCTTGCGTAAATCAAGAACGTGGTCCAAGTGGACATTCTCACGTGCGGTGGTGGCGCCGGAGTATCGAACATAATGTCCGCAGGTAGCCAAAGCTCTCTTCTCATTAGCAACTTGTGTTGCAAAGCAAGACTAACCAAATAACATGCTTAAAACTTTGCAAAAAAAATGCACAAGATCATAAAAAAATAAAAAGAAACGCACGAGAAAACGAGAAGTGTGAGCAGCACCTTAGATACGCCGCGGATTGTTAACTCGAAATACAACTTGGAACCCAATGGCAAGATGCGTGCCCACAAGGTCGTAGGAGGCTTAATAATACTTAATTTTTAATAAACTGGGTCGCAAGAAGTAAAGCAATAAGGTACAAGGAGTGGTATAAATTGATAATAAAGAATAGAAACCAGAAAACGATAGAATGAAAAAGAAGAACGGCATTGAAGTCCCAAATTGAGTCTTCTTCATTTTCTCTCGTCTAGTATGTTTTATTGTGCGCTTTCGGTTGTCCATCATAAAAAAAAAAGGTTTATAAATAATAAAGGTAACAAATATTGATCGCTTTAAAACAAAGCTGGCAAATCTAG